>VKOC01021131.1:0-21493 GCA_009364415.1 Spea multiplicata | reverse complement strand
ATATTTAATAGATTAGCTTTTTCCTGATCCCCGTCTATAACTTCTCCCTCATTACTTTTTAAGGGGCCAACGCTTTCATTTTTAACCTTTTTACTATTTATATAGTTAAAGAACATTTTGGGGTTTGTTTTACTCTCTTTGGCAATGAGTCTTTCTGTCTCCACTTTTGCTGCTTTTATCTGATTTTTACATATTTTATTTTTTTCCCGATAGCTTCTTAGTGCTTCCTCACTGCCTTCCTGTTTTAGTAGCTTAAATGCCTTTTTTTTGCCATTTATTGCCACCTTTACATTTTTATTTATCCACATTGGTTTTCTCTTGTTCCTGACTCTTTTATTCCCATACGGTATGTACTTTTCACAGTGAGAATTTAAGATATTTTTAAAAATCTCCCATTTAGTGTCTGTACTTTTGTTTTTGAGGACATTTTCCCAATTTACAGTGTTAAGGGCTTCTCTTAGTTGATCAAACTTTGCCTTCCTAAAGTTCATAGTTCTTGTGGCTCCTCTAAGAGTTCCCTTATTGAAGGACAAGTTATAATGTATTATATTGTGATCACTATTTCCTAGGTGCCCTCTGACCTGCAGATTAGTTACTCTGTCAGGTCTGTTGGTTAATATTAAGTCCAGTAGAGCGCCCCCTCTCTGGTCGGGTCCTGTACCATTTGGGACAGATAATTATCTTTACTTATAGTCAGAAACCGGTTTCCTTTATGAGATTCACAGGTGTCGGTTTCCCAGTTTATGTCGGCATAGTTAAAGTCCCCCATAATAACCACCTCATTGTGATTTGCTGCCTTGTTTATTTGCTTTAATAATTGATCTTCTGCTGCTTCAATTATATTTGGTGGCTTATAGCAAACCCCGATCAGTATTTTATTATTTTTCTTTCCATATATTTCTACCCATAATGACTCCACATCATCATTTCCCTCACATATATTCTCCCGTAGTGTGGCCTTTAGGCTGGACTTTACATAAAGGCAAACTCCTCCCCCTTTTTGTTTTTTTCGATCCTTCCTGAACAGACTATAACCCTGTATGTTAACCGCCCAGTCATAGCTATCATCCAACCATGTCTCTGTTATACCCACTATGTCATAATTTTCTGCAGACATTATTAACTCCAGTTCGCCAGTTTTATTGGTCAGACTTCTGGCATTACTAAGCATTCAATTTAGAGGTGTATGTTTTTTTCTCCTATGAAGCCTATCCTTATTAACTATTCTAACCCCTCCCTCCGCTCCACGCCCAGGTACATGCACCAGCTCTCTATCTACACTATCTTCCCCTTCTATATTGTAGTTTCCCTCCCCCCTTTCCCTAGTTTAAACACTCCTCCACCCTTCTGGCCATCTTCTCCCCGAGCACAGCTGCACCCTCCTCATTGAGGTGCAGCCCGTCCCTACCGTAGAGCCTGTATCCGAGAAGTCTCAGTTCTCCATGAACCCAAACCCCTCCTTCCTACTCCAGCTTCTGAGCCACTTGTTTAGCTCCCTAATCTCCCGCTGCCTCTCTGATGTGGCACGTGGTACAGGTAATATTTCAGAAAATACTACCTTGAAGGGCCTTGCCTTGAGCTTGCTACATAAGTCCCTGAAATTATTTTTAAGGACACTCCGCCTACCTCTTACTTTGTCATTGGTGCCAATGTGCACCATGACAGCTGGGTCTTCTCCAGCCCCTGCCAGTAATCTGTCAACCCGATCCGCGATGTGCCGAACTCGAGCGCCAGGCAGACAACACACTGATCGGCGATCCCGGTCTTTGTGACAGATCGCCCTGTCTGTCCCCCTAATAATTGAGTCCCCCACTACCAGCACCTGTCTGGCCTGCCCTGTGCTCCTCCTTCCCTCCTTACTGGAGCAGACACCGCTCTGGCGGTCAGAGGCAGTGACTTGCTGCAGTACCGCTAACTCTGAACTAACACCCCCCTCATCTGCCAACCGGGCAAACTTGTTGGGGTGTGCTAGATCAGGACTAGCCTCCCTGGCGCTTTTCCCCCTACCCCGCCTTCTAACTGTAACCCAGCAAGCTGCCTGACTGTCCTGTACCTCCATCCCGCTATCCTCCCCCACCTCTACCCGGCGGTGGCAAAACGTATACGAAGACAAAGACACATAACATGAAGAATCTTCGTGTCCGTCTTCGTTTACTAATCTCCCTGGTCTCTTCACCATCTAGCCTACCTTATCTATGCAGCATCACAGGGGTTAACGGGAGCGGAAATCCGTAGGTTCGCCGCCAGGAGTTTTCCATAGCACCTCTGGTCATGTGCCTATTATCACTACTTTGGTGAACTGTATCCTTAGGTTAAACCTACTAGCTTTTGCTAAATTGCAAATTTTTCTATAATTCCTGTAAATCTACTGTATCCTGTGGGATCCATATGATAAGATCAGTCCTGAGGACCATATGTAACTTAGTTGTTCAAATAGGCCCCTTTAAAATGTACTGAACTTTTTAATTCAACACGTTTTGCTGTGCTCAGGAGTATACAATTTTGTTTTAATTGATAACTAATGGTATATTGTTCCTTGGTTAATATCAATTTAATCACTACTTCATTGATTACACCCTGGGGGATACCAAGTATAAACCATGTGACAGCGTCAGGTCATTTAAAAGTAGGTAGCATAATGCAATATCATTGTAAAATACAACCCTTTCTAAGATCAATGTTTTAACCAGCATTCATAATTTCATTTTACTCTATTTATTATGTCATTATTTGACCATTATAGGCTTAACCTTTTCTACTATCTGCAATGTAATAGTGGCCAAAGGCATGAAGATTTTACCAGTATAATGTAGTTAAAATGGTAGCTGAATGCATTTTTTAAACTACATTATACGGGCAAAAGTATTGGGACAAGCTTCTTAAGTATTGAATTCAGGTGTTTCAAACAGAAACATTTCCACAGGTGTATAAAATCAAGCACCTAGCCATGCAGTCTGCATTTACAAACATTTGCGAAAATAATGGGTCGTTCTGAAGAGCTCAGTGAATTCAAGCGTAGTACTGTGATAGAATGCCACTAGATATTCCACTGTCAACTGTAAGAAGTATTATTGGAAAGTAGCAGCAAGTAACTAGCAACAGCAACAACTCGGTCATGAAGTGGTAGACAACATAAAGTAAAACAACGCTCTGCTGATTCTATAGCTGAAGAGTTCCAAACTTCCACTAGAATTAATATCAGCACAAAAACAACACGGCATTGAGTTTCATGGAATGGATTTCTATGGCCGAGCAGCTGCATGCAATCCTCATATCACCAAGTAAATAGGCGAGTCTGGGTTTAGCGGATGCAAGGAGAACGTTACCTGCCTGACTGCATTGTACCAACTGTGAAGTTTGTTGGTGGAAGGATAATGGCATGGGGTTGTTTTTCAAGGGTTGGGCTTGGCCTCTTACTTCCATGAGAATTTAATGCTTCAGCATAACAAGAGATTTTGGACAGAGCTATGCTTCCAATTTTGTGGGAACAATTTGGGGAAGGCCCTTTTCGATTCCAGCATAACTGTGCCCCAGTGCGGTAAGGTCCATAAAGATATGGTTGGATGAGTTTGGTGTGGAAGAACTTGACTGGCACGCACAGAGCCCTGACCTGAACCCCATCCAACATATTTGGAATGAACTGGAACGACAATTGCAAGCCAGGCATTTTCATCCAACATTAGTGCCTGACCTCACAAATGCTCTACTAGATAAAAAAATCTTGTGAAAACCATTTCCAGAAGAATGGATGGAGTCCCTGTTGGTGTGCCAATACTTTTACCAATATACTGTACTTTTAGGCCACAAAAATAATTCATACATTTTAACTACCACACGCTATATAAAGGTAAGAACGTTTAATTTCCCTTGCCATTCCAGGAGAGATAGTCTCCACCCCTCATGTAAGACAGGGAACCTATAAAAATTCCGAACCTCCCCAGATCCCCGGTTTCCTGCCTTACTCACGAAAGTTCTGGGGACGTGGTCCCAGAAGATTTTGTTATTTTTTTTCGGACCTCCGGCAGGGTTATTTGTATTAATGCCGGTCTCCTCAGCCACCCCGGCAGGGAGGCTTCGGGACTCGGCTTCCACTCTTTTGCAGCATTATGAACCGTCGGCAGCTGCCGGCGCTCGCCAGCCAGCAGCGAAGGGGTTAATCATCAGCTAGGGAGGACGCGCTGCAAAGGTCGCATCGGTTGCAAACCTACCTTCTCCCTGCACCATCTGGGATGTTGGGTCCGTGGGAATCCCCTGCACGCTGCCTTCTTCTCGCTGGTCGGTGCTCCTAGTCGGCGTAGTAAGTGTCTAGAGAGTTCCAGGGGCGGGGCTTCTTCTAAGCTGTGTTCGTGGTTTTTTGATTCATGATGGCTGATAAAGCTGATTCTTCTCCACCAGGGAAAGCTCTCAGAAAGTCTAAACATAAAGCTCTTCAGGATCCCTTTGTGTCTCTCTGTGGTTCCTGTATTAGAGCCAGACAGTCTTCAGCCTCTGATTTAATCTACCCGGTTTAACAGCGGCCAGAAGGGCTTTTGAAGCTGCAAATTTCAAACCTGCTATCGTTATGGCTTCCACGTCCAGGACAGTAAGAATCTGGTTACAGCAAGCCATCTTGCTGGATCTTTCGTCTAGTCATGGGGCTGAACAAGTGGCAAGGAATCTTTCTGACACCTGTTTTGGAGTTGATTTTCTTTCTGATTCGGCTATTGAATCCGTTTGTGCTTCGGCCAAGGCCACGGCCCGCTTCAGCAGTTTCCAGGAGAGCCCTCTGGCTTGAATATTGATTGGCAGACAATGCTTCCAAGAATAAATTATGCAGTATCCCCTTCCAAGGAAAACTCCTGTTCGGCAGCCATCTTTTTGGAGACAAGAACTGGCTTCCTCAGAGGAGAGCACCTCCACATTTTAAATCCAACACCTTTTGACCTTATAGAAATAGGGCCGATTTCAGGATAAGGAAGGAAGAGCCTCAGTCCTTTCGGGACAGATTTCAAAGAGCCAGAGGAAGAGATGATAAGCCTAAGAAGTTCTGACTACGTGCCAAACCAGGTGGGGGATGCCTGTCCAGTTTTTTCCATCAGTGGTCTCTAATAACTTCAGATCAATGGACTTTACGGATTATTCATCAGGGTTATCTAATAGAATTCACCCAGCATCCCCCCAGAAGTTTCTTCATCTCTTAACCTCCAAGGGATCACCTCTGCAGTCTGAATCTTTCACTTGCCATTCAAGATCTGTTAAGAAAATGCGCTTTGATTCTGGTGCCTCCTTCTCAGAGGGAAACCGGTGCCTACTCCCACGTTTTTATAGTACCAAAGTCTTCAGGAGGTCACAGATTAATTATAAATCTTTGCCTGGTCAACAGGTTTATTAAGTACCTCAGATTCAGGATGGAAACCTTAAAATCTACCACTGAGATCCTCTCTCAGGGAGTCTATTTGGCCTCAATAGACCTCCAAGATGCTTATCTGCATATTCCAATTCACAAACAGCATCAGCAATTTCTTCATTTTGCGGTTTCAACAAGTCACGGCATCAAACACCTCCAATTCCAGGCTCTCCCGTTTGGCCTGGCTTCGGCTCCACATCGCTTCACAAAGATTATGTCAGCAGTAGCTGCCTTCCTCAGATTACAAGGAATAAGAGTCATTCCTTACTTGGACGACTGGCTGGTAGCGGCTCCCACAGCAAGTCTGTTAAGTTCTCACGTGTCTTACTCTCTGGAACTTCTCCAAAGTCTAGGATGACTCAACCAAGGAAAATCTCAGTTATTTCCTTCCCAAAGGCTGACATTTCTAGGAATGATTTGAGATTTCAGAACCCAAATGACTTTCCTTCCAGTGAGGAAATTTAGGAAAATTTTATCAATATGCTCCTTCGGCAGAGGAAGTCTTCTATCAGAAGCCTGATGTCACTTCTGGGCCTGATGACTGCAACTCATGGGCCGCTGTTCCATGGGCTCTGGCCCACATGAGACCCTTCAAGGGTTCCTCTTGTCTCACTGGGACGGCTCAAAAACGTCTCTTCGGAAGCAGATCCACATCACCTCCTCCGTTCTCCTGTCCCTTCTTTGGCGAGCACTAATTCACTGGGAACCACTCCTACGAGGCAAAGCAGTCGTATTCTTTCCGACGATATAACAGTGGTTGCTTATATCAACATACAGGGAGGGACGAAAAGCCCTCTTCTTCAAGGTCTTCCTCAAAAGATGTTTCTGGGTCAAAAATCTGCTTGCAATTTACAAGCAGATTTTCTGAGCAGACATTCAGTTCTCCCAGGAGAATGGAGCCTGCACAAGGATGTTTTTAGTTGATTGTAGACAAATGGGGGTCGCCTGTAATAGATCTCATTACTTTTTTCTCCCTTTCTCCTCGGGGACATCCACTGGGACTCGATGCTCTGTCCCAATCATGGGATTTCAGCCTGGCTTATGTTTTCCCCCTTTCCCACTTCTTGCAAGGGTCTTGAAGAAAAGGGAAAAGAGTGCCCTACAAGTCATCCTTGTTGCCCCTTACTGGCCAAAGAGAGCCTGGTTTGTGGATCTGATTCAGTTGGCCTGCGTCCTTTTCATCTCCCAGTTTGATCCATCTGAACCTGGCCCATCTAAAGTTCACGACATGGATTCAGAAAGGAAGATCATGCAATCCAAAGGTCTGTCCTCAGCCGTTATTGAAACCTTGATTGCCAGCAAGAAACCTGCTACCTCTTCTAAATATTACAAAATCTGGTCTATTTTCCTCTTCTGGTGTGATGCTCACTTATCCTCTCCGGTTGACATTCTCTCCGTGGTCAATTTTCTGCAGTCTGGTTTTGACAAGGGTCTGAAACCGGCCACCCTGAGGGTTCAGATATGGTTATCAGCAATTTTCTGGATTTTCGTCTGTCTGAACATCCATAGATTCTATAGATTCATAGATAAATTCTCCAAGGGTATTTCTAGATTGCGTCCTAATCTTCGTTCTACGGTTCCTCCATGGGACCTTACGCTGGTCCTCGAGCAATTGTCCTCCTCCTATTTTGAGCCTCTGGAAGAAGTATCCCTCAGGCTTCTCATTCTCAAAGTCGTCCTTTTGGTGGCCGTTACTTTCTCAGATTCTTTCCCCTTGCAGTGGTGCTTCGGCTTCCTCCTGAATCTATTCTGAAAGTTTTCTCCCAATTTTATTTGTCGCAAGATATTGTTCTGCCTACTCTTAGTTCAAAGCTCAAGAACTCCAAAGAACCGAAGCTCCATACTTTCGACCTTAGTAGATGTATCCAGATTTATTTAGCTAGAACTCGTTCTTGGAGGAAGTCCAGTTCTTTGTTTGTTTCCTTTTTGGGTCCTTGTAAAGGGAATAAAGTTTCTAGAGTCTCTATAGGCCATTGGAGCTATTTCTGAGTGTTACAGCTGTGCAGGGTTGGACCCTACCCATAATTTAAGAGCTTATTCGACTAGATCGGTTTCCACTTCCTGGGCTGAACTAGCTTGTTTAGACCCTTCAGCCGTCTGTAAAGCAGCAACCTGGTCTAACTTCCATACTTTTACTAATCATTATCATCTGGATCTCATGGCTGCGGAAGAAGTCAAATTTGGCCGCAGAGTGCTGCATCAGGCAGTGCCCCCTGGAACTGGACAAGGAAAGGGAATAAGGCTTGGCGCAGGGTGAATCGGGTTGTTTCTTTCTTTGTGGCAAAGAATGGGGGTCTGGTGGTAAAGCGCGCAGATCTGGAGTCTGACCAGGCTGAATGCAGTTGCCATGGACTTATGATGTCTGCAGGTGAGGATTGGAGAGGACTTTTGCTGCTTGGACGGGGCAGCATGCTTGTAGTGATTCATGCATGTTACCTGTGGTGGAGGAGTCCCTAAGAGGAGTTCAATTAAAGGGGAGCCTTTCACACAATTGATGGCAGCTGTGGCTCCACAATACAAACTTTCATCACTTTCAGTAGGAATATTGTCCTCTCACTGTATCGGTCCTGTGTTTCAGCAATAAAATAAGAGCTTTCCAAAGCTGCTGTTTAGTGTGTGCATTTCACCAAAGATTTGTGGAGAGCACCTAGCTAGCAGCATGCCTTTCTCTCTCCTTGACAACACACTGGTGGCAGCCCGGTGTGTCTAAGGAAGCTGCTGCAGCAGGATATCGATCATGCATCACTTCTGCAGGACTGAAAAGCACACTCTGAAAATATTCTGCATGCAATTACGAAAATGTTTTCACTTTGGGGGGAGCAGAGGTGGGCACCAGTGTTGAAGTGGGGTTTGTGGTAAATGATGGAGGTACAAACATGGTTAAAGCGCTCCGAGATGGTAATATTGTTGGTATGGTGTGATTTTTCAGACTGGATTTTGGCACCAAATTAGAATTTAACACTATAACTCTAAGCTAATTTTGATGAAATCCCATTCGTCCGGCTGGTTGCTATGGAAACAAGAAATAAACATGTGGAAGAGGTTGAATAGGGACGCTGCGGTGAAACAGAGGCTGCCTGCATAGTGTCCGAGCAGCCGCATAGCAAGCTGCAGGAGCAGTGAGAGGTAAGAGGGGGCAGGAGGTTGTTTGTATGTATGTATATGACGTGTCTGAGGGCTTCCAGCTGTGTGTCCAGTGTGCCCTGCCAGTGGGCTTCCAGTTGTGTGCCCTGGCAGTGGGCTTCCAGTCATGTGGCCTGTCAGTGGGCTTCTAGTTCCGCATCAGCCTTGCCAGTCTCAGTCCTACTCTTCTGGCTGCTGTGTGCCTGTCTACCTTGCATCATGAATCACAGTGCACAAACTGACAACACTATCCTTGCACCGAGGCCCCTCGCTAACCTGGTTACCCAGTGTGTGACAGAATGTAAGTATGTGAGCATGGATGTGTAATTGTGTAAGCATGGATGTGTAATTGTGTAAGCATGGATGTGTAATTGTGTGTGTGCGTGTGTGAATATGGATGTGTAATTGTGTGTGTGTGAGCAAGGATGTGTAATTATGAGAGTATGGATGTGTAGGGTGAGAGTATGAGTAAGTGTGCCAGAGTATATGTTGAAAGTTGGGGGGTAGACAGAATGTATGTATGTGAGCATAGATATGTAGTTGTGTAAGCATGGATGGGTAATTGTGTGTGTGAGCATGGATGTGTAACTTTGTGTGTATGCATAGATGTGTAATTGTGTGTGTGTGTGTGTGAGCATGGATGTGTAACTGTGTGAGTATGGATGTGTGGGGTGAGAGTATGAGTAAGTGTGTGTAATTTGTGTAAGCGTGCCAGAGTGTATGTTGGAAGTGGGGGGGAACAAAGAAGGCATAGACAAGATGTATGGGCCAATGATGGCACAGACCAACTGTTGAGGAGGGCTCGGGGCAATTTTAGCATAAGGGCCCTGTGGTTTCTCATGACACACCTGGCGCTACGAAATATAATGGCACCTTATAAAACGAAAAATAAATAATAGTTTGCAATTTATTATCTTATTATTAGCTTGACTCAGATGTTAAATGTTAAAATCATTATTGTTTAAAAAGAAAACAAAAATATCTAGTTCTTACTTATTCCCCTCGACACAAAATACATATATATATATATATACTGTGGGGCAAAAAAAGTATTTAGTCAGTCACCAATTGTGCAAGTTCTCCCACTTACAAAGATGAGAGAGGCCTGTAATTGTCACCATAGGTACACTTCAACTATGAGAGACAGAATGAGACAACAAAGTCCATAAATCACATTGTCTGATTTTTAAAGAATTTATTTGCAAGTTATGGTGGAAAATAAGTATTTTGTCAATAACAAAAGTTTCTATCAATACTTTGTTATATACCCTTTGTTGGCAATGACAGAGGTCAAACGTTTTCTGTAAGTTTTTCACACACTGTTGCTGGTATTTTGGACTATTCCTCCATGCAGATCTCCTCTAGAGCAGTGATGTGTGGGGCTGTCGCTGGGCAACACGGACTTTCAACTACCTCCGAAGGTTTTCTATGGGGTTGAGATCTGGAGACTGGCTAGGGCACTCCAGGACCTTGAAATGCTTCTTACGAAGCCACTCCTTTGTTGCCCGGGCGGTGTGTTTGGGATCATTGTCATGCTGACACAGCCACGTTTCATCTTCAATGCCCTTGCAGGAGGTTTTCACTCAAAATCTCACAGTACATGGCCCCATTCATTCTTTCCTTTACACGGATCCTTTGCAGAAAAACAGCCCCACAGCATGATGTTTCCACCCCCATACTTCACCATAGGTATGGTGTTCTTTGGATTCAACTCAGCATTCCTTCTCCTCCAAACACAACGAGTTGAGTTTCTACCAAAAAGTTCTACCTTGGTTTCATCTGACCATATGACATTCGCCCAATCCTCTTCTGGATCATCCAAATGCTCTCTAGCAAACTTCAGACGGGCCCGGACATGTACTGGCTTAAACAGGGGGACACGTCTGGCACTGCATATTGTGTTACTGATGGTAGCCTTTGTTACTTTGTTTCCAGCTCTCTGCAGGTCATTCACTAGGTCCCCCGTGTGGTTCTGGGATTTTTGCTCATGGTTCTTGTGGTTGTTTTGACACCACGTGGTGAGATCTTGCGTGGAGCCCCAGATCGAGGGAGATTATCCCTGTCTTCCATTTTTGAGTAATTGCTCCCACAGTTGATTTCGTCACACCAAGCTGCTTGCCTATTGCAGATTCAGTCTTCCCAGCCTGGTGCAGGTCTACAATTTTGTTTCTGGTGTCCTTTGACAGCTCTTTGGTCTTGGCCATAGTGGGGTTTGGAGTTTGACTGTTTGAGGTTGTGGACAGGTGTCTTTTATACTGATTGTAAGTTCAAACAGGTGCCATTAATACAGGTAACGAGTGGAGGACAGAGGATACTCTTAAAGAAGATGTTACAAGTCTGTGAGAGCCAGATATCTTGCTTGTTTGTAGGTGACCAAATACTTATTTTACCGAGGAATTTACCAATGAATTCATTAGAAATACTACAATGTGATTTCCTGTATTCTCCCCCCCATTCTGCCTCTCATAGTTGAGGTGTACCTATGGTGAAAATTACAGGCCTCCCTCATCTTTTTAAGTGGGGGCCACAATTGGTGGCTGACTAAATACTTTTTTGCCCCACTGTATATCTCCCAGTGGGTTACCAGGGCCTAACAAAAATAGTTTCCCAGTATCCCATAAAGATGTTTACGTAGCTCAGAGCAAATCTAGTCACCATGGCAGTTCCTCTTGTTTGGAGATAATATTTGCCTTGAAAGTTAAAATAATTATGATGTACTAAAAACACTTCTTTCAATATAATCTTTTTTACATCTGTCATACTGTGCTTCTGACTTAAAATCTCCAACACTACTATAAAAAAACTAATGAAAAAAACTGCTAAATAGATTCTACTATTTGTCCTGAGTTTAGAAATACCCAAAGTTTTTATGTTTTTTTTGCTGCACGTTATGGGGCAATACGTACCAGTAGCGTTTTGCTATTTCGAAACCATTTTTCCCCCAAAGCTGGTCATTCTGCCCCATGTGCTATTTCGGGTATCTTTGAAGCCGGCCAATGAAATTTACCCCATCAAACCATATATTTTTAAAAACTAGATACCAAGGTATTTCAAATGCTGGTATTTTAACCACTTCTATGAACTTTGTCAAACCTTTGTCAAACTTTATGGTAGTAAAAATTTTTATTTTATTTTTTTCACACACATTGTACTCCAGGTATAAATTTACAGCTCCTGGTATATGCCAAACAACACCCCAATATGTGTTAAGCAACATCTCCTGAGCGCACTGATACTCCACATGCATGGGTTTGTTAGGTTGTTTGGGGACTAAAAGGCCCTTTTTGAGAGTTTTGCATTTTTCAAATTGGAATTTTGACTTGTCAAAAAGTCTGCCCACATATCCTATTTCGTGTATCTTTGAAGCCAGCCAATACAATCTAACCCATGAAACCAAATATTTATGAAAACTAGACATCCCAAGGTATTTGAAATGCTGGCATTTCAACCCTTTCCATGCACTAATTTTACCACCAGCCTTTGTCAAACTTTATGGTAGTAAATTGTTTTGTATTTTTTTCACACATGTTGTACTTCAGGTATACATTTACCGCTTCTGGTATATGTCCATGTCAAACAACACCCCAATATGTGTTTAGTAACTTCTCCTGAGCGCAGTGATACCCCGCATTGGTTTGTTGGGTTATTTGGGAGGTAAAAGGCCACCTTTGTGAGGTGTGTATTTTTTTGCCATTTAGACATCTGGTCCTACTGCCCCCATGTCCCATTTTTGGGACATCTTTGAAGCCGGCCAATTCAATTTACCCCATCAACTCATGCATTTCTTAAAACTAGACACCCTATGGGCATTCATAATGCCAACATTTTAACTCTTTCCATGTGGGAATTTTTGTGAAGATAAAGAATTGTAGGACTTGCTCATAAAAAACGCTGATGCAGCTGTTTAACAGCAGCCCGTACATGTACGGGCTTTGTCATTATCACGTTGCACTGCAAGCCCGTACATGTACAGGCTTTGTCGTTAAGGGGTTAAAGGATACAACTCACATTTTAAGAATTATTAATAACCTAAATTGTAAGCGGACATATTTTAATTATGGCCGGCGTCTCTTCCCTCTGCACATTCATTGAACACAGATATGGGCTTCTAGTAGTGTCGGAGATTTTAAGTCAGAAGCACAGTATGATAGATGTAAAATGAGAATTTATTATTGGAATAATTGTTTTTAGTACATCATAATTATTTATACTTTCAAGGTCAATATTATCTCTAAACAAGAGGAACTGCCATGGCGACTAGTTTTGCTCTGAGCTATGCAAACATTTTTATGGGATACTGGGAAACTGTTAGGTCCTGGTAACCCATTGAGATGGATATATATATATATATATATATATATATTTTTTTTTTTAATGTCTTTTGCGTCGAGGGGAATAAGGGAGAACTAGGTGCCATCATATTTCAAAACACCAGGGGCGTAACGAGAAACCACAGGGCCCTGATGCTAAAATTGCCCCAGGGCCCCTTAAACAGTTGGTCTGTGCCATCATTGCCCCCAAACAACTTTGCCTTCTTTGTCGCCCCCCCACTTACATACACTCTGGCACACTTACACAAATTACACACACTTACTCATACTCTCACCCCACACATCCATGCTCACACACACAGTTACACATCCATGCTCACACACAATTACACATCTATGCATACACACACAGTTACACATCCATGCTCACATACACAATTACCCATCCATGCTTACACAATTACACATCCATGCTCACATACATACATTCTGTCACACACTGGATAAGCAGGTTAGTGAGGGGCCTCGGTGCAAGGATAGTGTTGTCAGTTTGTGCACTGTGATTCATAATGCAAGGTAGACAGACACACACACAGCAGACAAAAGAGTAGGACTGGGACTGGCAAGGCTGATGCTGAACTAAAAGACCACTGGCAGGGCACACAACCGAAAGCCCTCAGGCAGGGCACACGGCTGGACACACGGTTGGAAACCCTTAGGCACAGCATATACATACTTACAAACAACCTCCCGCCCCGCTTACCTCTCACTGCTCCTGCAGCTTGCTGTGGAGGCAGCCTTGGCCCCTATTCAACCTCTTCCACATGTTTATTTCTTGTTTCCATAGCAACCAGCTGGATGAATGGGATTTTGTCAAAATTAGCTTAGAGTTATAGGGTTAAGGTAAAGGATAGTAGTGGACTGGTTAAATGATCTTAATTTTTAATAGATGTTATCACGCACAGCAAAGTTGGAGACATCAAAGTCAGGTAGAACCTTAATGGTCATCAAATTGCGGTCAAACAAGCAGAGGTCAGGATACCAGGAATCAGGATTAGCAGATAACAAGCCAAGGTCAGGATACTGGAGAATCAGTGTCAATGAAAAATAAGTCAAGGTCAAACTTGACTTGTCAAAGGGACTGAGAGAGGATTAACGCACAATGAGAAAAAGCACTATGGAGCATAGGCCACTACTTGAGGGTAAGGACCACTAGTAACTGATGCATTTAAATAGGGACCAAAAGGATTTGGCGCCAAAATCCAGTCCAAAACATCACACCATACTAAAAATATTACCATTTTGGAGCGCTTTAACCATATTTGTACCTCCATGATTTACCACAAACCCCACTTCAACATTGGTGCCCACCTCTCCTCCCACCCAAAGTGAAAACATTTTCCTTATTGCATGCAGAATATTTTTAGATGTGTGCTTTTCATTTCTGCAGAAGTGATGGAAGCTTCCTTAGACACACTGGGCTGCCACCAGTGTGCTGTCAAGGAAAGAAAGGCATGCTGCCCATTAGGTGCGCTCCACAAATCTTTGGTGAAACGCGCACACTGACCAGCAGCTTTGGAAAGCTCTTATTTTATTGCTGAAACACAGGACCGATAGGAGGACAATATTCCTACTGAAAGTGGGAAGTGATGGAAGTTTGTATTGTGGAGCCACAGCTGCCATCAATTGTGTAAAAGGCTCCCCTTTAATTGAACTCCTCTTAGGGACTCCACCACATGTAACATGCATGGATCACTACAAGCATGCTGCCCCAACCAAGCAGCAAAAGTCCTCTCCAATCCTGCCCTCACCTCCAGACATCATAAGTCCATGGCAACTGCATTCAGCCTGGTCAGACTCCAGATCTGCGCACTTTATCACCAGACCCCCATTCTTTGCCACAAAGTAAGAAACAGCCTGATTCACCCTGCGCCAAGCCTTATCCACACCTCGCACCACACCAAAACAAACGGGGTAATCTCAGACCACACCAGCTGCAAGCAATCACACTTGATATCCTTAATGAGTTTTCTCGCCAGTCTTGTGCACAAGTTACCACTGGTGTGAACCACCAAAATTTGTAGCTAACCGTGATGCACAGCCTCGAATTCCACCTGTGAATAGACGCCTTCCCACCGTATGAAATGGTGAGGAGACCGCACACACGCTGTCTCCCTAGCTTGTGGAACTTGAAACCCTCAAATCAGCCACCTTTTCCCATGGAATCCTGCAAAACATAAGCACAGAATTGATTTCCATTCCCAAAAAGCAGATGGCTGAACACGGGCCCTCAGTTTTTCAGCTAAGGGCACACCAAAATTCCTCATAACAAACTTAAGCATCTCCAGCAACAGTGCACAAACAAAGAATGTTGTCCAGGCATTAGGTTCAACAGCAGATAATAATGAAATTTCAAGGCAGATAGAAGTTTCCAGATGCTCTGTCCAAGCTCTTTATGTAAGCACAAAGAAACAGGCACGTGCATATTGTGGACCCTAGACATTGTGGTTGGCCACAAGATGAAAGACATATCATGCTTACTTTCCTTTACAATCAGAAGAGGCCCAGCAGTGTCACCAGCTCAGCACTGACAGAAAACAGAGGACCCTGGTATACCCATCTACTGTTTGGGGAATGTCTGGTCAGAAGTGGTCTTAATGGAGGACTTGGGGCTAAAAAGCCATACCTCTGATGTGGAAACAAGGCCAAGCCACTCAATAATTAACACAAACACAAAAATTGAAGCTTACAAATGGCAGGAGGTGCTTTGGACTGATGAGTCAATTTGAAATATTTGGCTGTAGCAAAAGACAGTTTGTTCACTGAAAGGCTGGAGAGGAGCATAAGCATGGTGGATGTTCTTTGCAACTTTGGGGCTGCATTTCTGAAAATGGAGTTAACGATTTGTTCATAGTTAATGGTCTCTTCAATGCTTAGAAGTGCATGAGCCCGTCTGATTGGCCCAATTCCTAAAGAATAGGACATGGAACTAGGGCCCTGCATGCATATATTTAATACTTAAGTTGTAGAGTAGGTGGGTTCCAGTATACACAACTGTGACCCAAAGCAGTATGTTAGTAAGATTACATATCTGGTTGATCAGTACCATCGCATATCCTATTAGCATTAAAAATTATACTTTCTTACCGTTTATATAGCATGTGGTTGTTGAAATGTATGAATTATTTTTGTGGCCTAAAATTACAGTACCGCATTTGCTTGATTATAAGACAACCCTGATTATAAGATGATCCCCCAAAATTTAAAAAGAAAAAGCCTGAATATAAGACTACCCTATAGGAAAAAAGGAAATTGCTAACAGTGATCACACTTCTGTCTCTCACTGCTCCAGTACATGCTGGAACCTGGGGATGATAGGAGTGTGATTATAGCCTCCCTATGCCATGCTACCACCCCCCGCTACACATACATGCTATCACACACACACACTCATTTACAAACATTTAAATACTAATTCATTCCCTTAATCGCATACTTCCCCCACCCCTTACCTGAACTGCAAATCTCTCACTTGCAGACTTCTGCAGAGGCCCGGATTCTTCCCTCTGCAAATTCTCTTGTCCCACCCCCAGAGGAAGAAGGAGACGGGCAGAGTCATGTGACGACTCTGCTGGGTTCCTATTCTCCTGTCTAGTACAAGAGACGCTGCTCGTGACCAAAGCACCAGTAAGCAGCCTGGCCCCAGCAGACATTTTTTCAGCTATTTGAGGTCTGATTATAGGACGACCTTGATTATAAGACGAGGGGTATTTTTCAGAGTATTTGCTCTGAAAAAACCTTGTCTTATAATCGAGCAAATACAGTATATTGGTAAAAGTATTGGGACACCAACAGGGACTTTTATGACATTATGACAGAATTTTACAGAATCCATTCTTCTGGGAAGGCTTTTCACAAGATGTTTTCTGTGGGAATTTTTATCAAATAGAGCATTTGGGAGGTCAGGCACTGATGTTAGATGAGAATGCCTCTGGCTCGCAATTCCCATTCCAGTTCATTCCAAAGATGTTGGATGGCATTGAGGTCAGGGCTCTGTGCATGCCAGTCAAGTTCTTCAACACCAAACTCATCCAACCATATCTTTATATACCTTATTTTGTGTACTGGGGCACAGTCATGCTGGAATCGAAAAGGGCCTTTGATTCCTGCAAAATTGGAAGCATAGCATTGTCCAAAATCTCTTGGTATGCTGAAGCATTAAATTCTCCCTTCACTGGAAGTAAGAGGCCAAACCCAACCCCTGAAAAACAACCCCATGCCATTATCCTTCTACAAACAAACTTCATAGTTGGCACAACGCAGTCAGGCAGGTAACGTTCTCCTGGCATCCGCTAAACCCAGACTTGCCTCAGACTATCAAACAGAGAAGCGTGATTTGTCAGAAGAAGCTTCACCTGCTCCAGAGTCCAGTGGTAGCATGCCTTACATCACTCAATTAAATGATTGGCATTGTACTTGGTGATATGAGGATTGCATGCAGCTGCTCGACCATGGAAATCCATTCCATGAAGCTCTCACTGTGCAGTTTTTGTGCTGATATTAATGCTAGTGGAAGTTTGGAACTCTTCAGCTATAGAATCAGCAGAGCGTTGCATGACTTTATGTTGTCTACCACCTCATGGCTGAGTTGCTGCTGCTGCTAGACGCTTCTACTTTCCAATAATACTACTTACAGTTGACAGTGGAGTATCTAGCAGGCATGAAATGTCAGGAACGGACTGCAAAAGTGGCACTCTATCACAGTACCACGTTTGAATTTACTGAGCTCTTCAGAACGACCCATTATTGTCGCAAATGTTTGTAAATTCAGACTGCATGGCTAGGTGCTTGATTTTATACACCTGTGGATATGGGTCTGTTTGAACCACTTGAATTCAATACTTAAGAGGCTTGTCCCAATACTTTTGCCCATATAATGTTGTTTAAAAAATGCATTCAGCTACCATTTTAACTACATTATACTGGTAAAATGTTCATGCCTTTGGCCACTATTACATTGCAGATAGTAGAAAAGGTTAAGCCTATAATGGTCAAATAATGACATAAGAAATAAAGTAAAATGAAATTATGAATGCTGGTTAAAACATTGATTTTTGAAAGGGTTGTATCTTACAATGGTAGTGCATTATGCTACTTACTTTGAAATGACCTGGATTGCCGCTGTCACATGGTTTATACTTGGTATCCCCAGGGTGTAATCAGTGCAGTAGTAATTAAATAGATATTGACCAAGGAACAATACGCCAATAGTTATCAATTAAAATAAAATTGTATACTCCTGATCACAGCAAAACATGTGTTGAATTAAAAAATTAAGTACATTTTAAAAGGGCCTATTTGAACAACTAAATTACATATGGCCCTCAGGACTGATCTTGTCATGGATCCCACAGGATACAGTAGATTTACAGGAATTACAGGAATATTTGCAATTTAGCAAAAGATAGTAGGATTACAGTTCACCAAAGTAGTGATAATAGGCACAGGAACAAAGGTGCATGGTCAAGTAAAGAATAGATAACAAAATTTCAGCTCAAGAAGCCATCTCAACAGGCAAGGTATCACAGAGGAGGCCAGATAAGACAGAGAAATGTTTAGGTAACTTGCATAACAAGGTACATCTGTAGGTCTTCAGACCCAATACTGTAGCAAGACATTTCAGGTTAATAAGCAAGGAAGTGCAGCAAACAGATCCAGAGACATTCTGGGTGTGATCCTGTTATATCTGGAATGTAGGATACTGCATCTCACTGTCCCTCTCACTTTAACTAGTGGCTCCGCCTCTGTATTTGCCTCACAGGTCAGAGAGCACAGTGGCCATTTTGTAGCCAGAGGGTGTTAAGCAGTGATGCAGCTTGGTATGATACTCTGATATTTGTGTCAGCATTAAATATCCTGATGATTCATTAATGTTCAGCAATAAAGCAAGGTTGTATTAAACTACTGGTATTATATCTGAAGCAGTTAGGACTACAACAGTGGCGATGAGGATGGGATTTACAAAGGCCCTACTCAGCCTGAACTAGAAAATAACAAGAGGTATTGTAATCTTTACTCACTGCCATCCACAGACAGCCCAGCAAGATAATGGCACTGATAGGCACATTGTGTGAGTTTGATGGAGAGCAGACCTCCTGGAGTTCCTGGACTGAAAGATTAGAACATTACTTCAGTGCAAACACCATACCACCTGAAAGGCAGGTAGCTGTATTCCTGACAGTGGTGGGAGTTAAAACATATGACACTGTAAGAGACCTTCTGTTTCCTGAGAAACCAGCAAGCAAAACATTAGTGGAATTACTAAAACTACTAGGGGATAATTTCCAGCCAAAACCTCTGGAAATTGCAGAAAGATTTCGCTTTTATCAGCGCCAGCAGCAATCCGGGGAAGATATTAAGGCCTATGTGGTAGCCATTCGCAAACTGGCCTCCACCTGTTCATTTGGGGAGTACCTACCCATAGCTCTTAGGGACAAGTTTGTCCTGGGACTGAATAGTGAAACCATTCAAAAGAAACTTCTGACTGAACAAGGACTCACCCTTACACGGGCGATTGAGATTGCATCAGTCATGGAAATGGCTGTCAGGGTTACTGAGGCATTAAACCATCAGGTTCACAAAGAAGGAGTGAAAGAGGAGGTTTTCAGAGCAGCAGTCACTTCTGCTACATCCAACTGGAAATACAGATCTCCACCCCAAACCAAATCAGCTTGCTACCGGTGTGGCTATACAGACCATGACTCCAAAACCTGTCGATTTAAGGACCAACCTTGTCACCATTGCGGAAAAATGGGCCACCTCAGACGCGTCTGCCGTAGTAGGAACATAAGGGAAAAACAACCGCGGTACATCAAGAAGAACACATACAGAGTTGAGAAACCTATCTCTTCATCTGAATCAGACAACGATGAACCATTACGCAGATTAACTATACATCGACTACACTCGTCAAACCCTGCAATGACAGTAGAAGTAACCATTGAAGGAAAGGCCCTAAAAATGGATGTTGATACAGGAGCTGCGGTTTCAGTCATCACACAAAGACACTGGAGACAACTACATATTCAGGCAACTATCCACCCAACCGCAATCAAGCTGCAGACATATTCCATGCAAGTACTCCACCCACTTGGTTGTGCAAAGGTACAGGTATCATACAAGGGTCAGACAAAGAGACTATCATTATATATTCTGAAACATGGAGGACCACCTCTCTTTGGTAGAGACTGGATTGCTCATCTGGGAATGCCAGACATCATCAAGAACCCTTGCAACACCCTTACAGTCCCATCAACACAGAATTATGGATGGGTGGAATCCTTGAAAAAGCATTTTCCTGAGATTTTCAAAGACCAGTTGGGAAAAATAAAAAATGACTGTGTGAAGCTCAAGCTGAAACCAGATGCCCATCCTAGATTCTTCAAGGCCCGGACAGTACCATTTGCCCTACGAGCAGGAGTGGAAGCTGAACTCATCCAGCTAGAAGAACAGGGCGTCATTTCCAAAGTAGAACACAGTGAATGGGCATCACCTATTGTGCCAGTAAAGAAATCAAATGGGGACTTACGCATCTGCGGGGATTTTCGCATGGTATTGAATTATTGAATCAGCATGGAGTTTTTCAAACCATCAGACATTCTGGAAATGTAAGTGAAAACTGGAGAAGATGGAAGCAGATATTTATGCTGAGGCAGTTGAACTTTATAAAAAGGAGCAGAAGACTCAGATTGCCATAGTCAGATTGCATGTTGTGGGTTGGGAAGGACAAGAGGCTTACAACACACTGGAATCAGCCCTGTCTGTTGAAAGAACATTAAATTCAGTGCTGAAATTGTTCAGGGACCACTATAATCCAAAAATAAATGTTGTGTTTGAGTGAAACAAATTTTGGACACATCAATATCTGGAGGGGCAATGTATTGAAAGATATATGACGGAACTAAGAGGAAAAGCAAGAGACTGTGAATTTGGGACTATACTTGATGACATGTTAAGAGACAAATTGGTTTTTAGTGTAACTACTGGTGCCAGACTTAAAGAAGGTCTGCTTAGAGAGACTGACCTCACAAAGCAAAACAAAGCAAAGCAAGTACATCGGTGTAGGGGCACCATGACCGGGTGAGGAACAAGGAGCACCCCATGACCCAGCAAAGGGTTAAATGATTTGTTACTTGCAGCCATCCTGCATAACTCCTTGGCCTCCAGATGAACTTTTGCCCTCCATTCTGAATATTCAGGGAGAGGAAGAAAGGGAGGGCTTTAGGGTGAATTTAGTCAATATATTGGGAGACCTATTTACAATCAGGCTTGTAGGGTTTAACCCCTTGATGACCATTGCCGGTCCTGGCACGACACGGAAAAGCATGTGCTTTACATCAATTGACGTGCCAGGACCGGCACGTCTTTAAACGGGTGCAGAAAGCGATCTACTATTGCTTTCTGCACCCAAAAAGCGTTGCTGAAAGCCTCGACCTCGAGGCATTCAGCAACGCCGCGATCGGCACGAAGGGGCCATCTCTGGCCCCTCCACGGGGCGTCAACATCCGCCATACTTTGTATGGCGGCGGACGCCCGTTTTAAAAGCGTTGATCGCCTCCTAAACTTAAATGGTGTCGCTGGAATGCCTCGATCAGGAGGCATCCAGCGACACCAAACACTTACCTTTCGATGGGCTGTGACCGCTCCAGAGAGC
>VKOC01021126.1:0-51264 GCA_009364415.1 Spea multiplicata | reverse complement strand
GAGTGGCAGCATATCTCGGGGGGACAGAGTGGCAGCATATCTATTACAAAACTTTTTCTTTAAAAAATAACCAAACTTTTAGGGTGCGGCCTATATCCGAGCCAATACGGTAATCTCAACATGAAATAAGCAGTCTCTTATATGTATTACTAACTGGCTGAAAGTGGGATATAGATTAAGCATGGTTGTATCCTCCAGATATAGAACACCCCCCCCAAAAAAAAATAAAGGTACACATACACACACATATGCCCTCCACAAATATTGGCACTCTTTAGCAAAGAAGAATGTGAAAAATTGCCTTTATTGAACCTTTTGATCTTTTCTTCAAACAATACACAAAAATACTCTGCTCTCATAGACATCAAACAATTGCAAACACAAGGAAGGTAAGCAAAAAAAAATACAAAAATTGTGAAATAAGTGTGGCACAATTATTGGCACACTAGACTTTTAGTTGTGCTACCTCTCTTTGCCCGAGTCTTTGCCAGCTCTGAGTCTCTCCAGACAAATTCCGAGGTTGACGCTGGTGGACTCTACACAGGTTTTCTATAGGGTTCAAGTCAAGGGATTGGGATGGACTTGTTAGGACCTTGATATTATGGCCAGTAAGCCATTTAATAAAGTAATTGTATTGATTTGTGTTTTGGATCAGTATCATGCTGAAAGATCCAACCATGGCCCAAGTTAAGCTTTCTGGCAGAGGCAGCCATGTATTCATTTAATATCTGTTGATATTCGATAAGTCATTTTTTATATACTAGCAAAACCATACACCAGGTGAAAAACAGTTCATTATTTTTTTTTCCAGTGGAACTTTGCTTAGAATTTAACAGAGTGACAAAACGAGTCCTCCAAAGAGTCATTTTTAGTGACCCAAACTCCTGTTTTCGGGGGAGATGGGACACACAGAGTCACATAATGCCATGTTAAGTAACCCCTTGTTAATATCATTGCTGCTTCCACTCCATGAGTGAGACTAAGGTGTAAGAGATAGGTGTGAGTGTGTATGAGTGTGATAATGAATGTGTACAGTTGTGTGAAAAAGAAAGTACATCCACTTTGAATTCTATGATTTTGCATATGAAGAGATAATAACAATCATCTGTTCCTTAGCAGGTGTAAAAGTTAGTGAAATGCAACCTCAGATGAACAGCAACATATGTCATATTACAAAGTGTCATGATCTATTCAACAAAAATAAAGCCAAAAATGGAGAAGCCATGTGTAAAAAACTAAGTTTATCTTTCTGCTTCTATAGGAATTACGATGCTGAGTAGCAGACAGGTGCTGCAAATTAGATGATTAATTGATCATCTTAGCTGTTTGATGGTCTGGTGCATTCAGGTGTGTGTTATCACATTGTCAAGAAGGAAAGACATCAGCAAGGATCTGGGAAGGGTTATATGGCCATTTCCAAACAATTTCAATTCCATCATTCTACAACGAGAAAGATTATTCAAAAGTGGAAAACATTCAAGACGGTTGCCAATCTTCCCAGGAGTAGATGTCCCAGCAAATTCACCCCGAGGTCAGACTATGCAATGCTGAGAGAAATTGTAAAAACCCAATAGTTACCCAATCTCAGACTCTACAGGCCTCAGCATGTTAAAAGTTCATGACAGTACGTTTAGAAAAAGACTGAACAATTATGGTTGGTTTGGTGGGGTTGCCAGGAGAAAGAATGCCCTCTCTAAAAAGAACATGGTTTGCAAAGTTGCATCTAAAATAAACCATGAGACAGACGAGATCAAAGGGGAGATGTTTGGCCATAACGCACACTGCCACATTTGGCGAAAACAAACACTTTACAGCAATTGTCAAGCACAGTGGTGGAAGGGTGATGGTTTGGGCTTGTCTTGCAGTCACTGAGTCCACCACAAATACTTTGTTTACTAGAGTCTAAGGTGAGGCCACCTGTCCAACAACTAAAGCTTGGCTAAAATTGGGTCATGCAAAAGGACAATGATCCCAACACACACCAGCAAATCTACAACAAAATGGCACAATCCAGACCTCACCCTGATTGAAATGCTGTGGCAGGACCTTAAGAGAGATATGCATAAACAAATGTCCACAAACTTCCATGAACTAAAGCAACTGAAGAGTGGACCAAAATACCTCCACAATGATCTCCACAAGAGACTGATAGTAATACAGAAATTGGTTACTTCAAGTTATTGCTGCTAAAGATTGTTCTACAAGCTATTAAATCATAAGCTGTACTTTGGTTTTCACACATGGCTTCTCCATTTTGGCTTTATTTTTGTTGAATAAATCATGACACGGTGTAATATGTCATGTGATGTTGTTCACCTGAGGTTGTATTTACCTAATTTTTAGACCTGCTAAGGAACAGATGATTGTTATTATGTCCTGATATGTAAAACCATAGAATTTCTTTTTCACAACTGTATGTAAGTGTGTACATTACAGTAAGTCCATATGTGCTTGTGTGTGTTTTCCTTACCAGGAGAGGGGTCAGGGCCGGCCGAAGGCGTAACGCCGCCTGGGGCGAAGTTTAAAATGCCGCCGGCGTCGGCGGGGGGGAGGCGGCATTTTAAACTTCGCCGACGCCGGTACTTACCTTTAAGAGTCCTGCGGCGAGTCTCCCTGCTCTGCCACCGTGCCGGCTTGTAATTCTGAGCGCCGGAAATTGACGCCACTTCCGGCGCTCAGCATTACAAGCCGGCACCAAGACCGAAGAGGGAGACTCGCCGCAGAGGAGAGAGAGAGGGGCGCCGAGCGGGTAAGCGAAAACCACTCAGCGCCCCTCTCTCTCTCTTCCGTTTCAAAAAAAAACCCGCTCGGGGCGGCAAAGTGCCGCCTGGGGCAATTGCCCCAGTCTGCCCTATTGTAGGGCCGGCCCTGAGAGGGGTGCATGGGGCCACACGGCTTTACCTATCCCCCAGGCCAGAAAGCATCAGTCTTCCCATGTCTTCCTATTTTTCCTTTATTTTGAGAGCTCAGTATGTTTGCTGGGTATGAGTGTTTCACTGTTCTACAGCCCCCAAAATCACAGGAATGTGCACTGAACCAGATGAAAGGCTCTTCTAAATTATAATATATTATTTATTTTCTATAGTGCCATCATATTCTCCAGCACTCTACAATGCTTAAACAGGACATAACAAGTAGCGCATAACATAACAATTTGATTTACAGAAACAAGAGGTAAAGAGGGCTCTGCTCAAATTAATTTACAGTGATAAAATGTATTATTCTTCCAAATTCCTCACTCAATTAAATCAACTGCAAAATCAAAAGTTTTAATCATGCCTGTAGCCATACCCAATTGTCTGTACTAGCCATTACAGAAGATGCATATGGGGAGATTTTAGCACAGTGTAGCACTAAAATATTCCTCAATTTACCTTAGATTATGCAGCTCCTGCATGAAAATCCTTTATTTTATTATAACACAGGAAAATGAATTTAGTTTGATACTACCTCTGTCGAGGTATAATTTCTAATCTTGTAGTTTAAAAACTTTAGTAAAGAAAAACTACGATGGTTGACGCAAAAAAAAACTATGACTAATGCAAAACGATGAAATAATCTAGAATGAATAGTGAAAGGAACTGCAACTACAATGCTGCAGCAAACGCTCATAGTCATGGCCATTACCAAAGACTACTCCTGGAAGCCATGCTCTATAATTCAGTCATCATTACACTCAACTGCACGCTAAATAAGAATGTCACCTGGCTTTGAACTAAGACTGGTAACAATCACATCCTTTTAGAATGAGTAAGATCAAAATTAGAGGTGGGCAAAAAAAAAATTACAAAAAGTTATCATGGTTTGAGACTTTGCTTGCGACAGGCAACAACATTTCAGTGGGGGGCTTTACAAAGGTTCGCTTCCACCTCTTAATCAATATGTGTGTAGAAGAACGCTGTCAATTTCTGTGACCTCCCTAATTTCTACTACACTACAATCCTTAGGATAGTACATTAGCTAAAGACTACAAAAAGCCATAGTGCAGGACCTTCTGTTTGTGACATAATTACAGAGTTAATGTTCCTGAAAGATCAGTTCACCTTATAGAGCAGGATTTTTAAAAAGGTAAAATTTATAGCAATTAAAACTAATGAAGAAATGCTGCATGAGCTGCTTATGCTCAGGAACTAATATGTCCACAGAGCATTTCCAAGATTATTTAGCCATCAATGATAATGAATTGACATTGTCAGAAGTGTTAATGTACCGACAGTTCTAATCTGGAAGCCATTCTTAGAAGAGTTTTTTTTTTATAATGTTGATGGCTACTTTGCCAACCCACCAATTCTCGTAACTTTTTAATCAATCCATTACCAAGATGTGACCTCCGAGGCATGTGCTTTACCCGTTCTGGTCTTGAATTCATACATTTTATTATGAAGGAAATGAAAGACAGGGGAAAATCTTCAGCAGATGTTCAAAACAGACACTTTTATTAGAGAAAAAAGTTTATAGCGGAAGACATTTATTTCTCATAGAACTCTTGGTATATAATCTACTTGCATCAAAAATATATACCGTATTTAATAGTATTCCCCCTGTTTAAATATAAAGTTCTATGTTTGCAGCTTGACAACAATGACAAGTTTTATGACTACCTACCGCAGATAAATTACATCATCAGGGTCACAAATAAATGTGTAGAGGTGGTTAAAGCCGATATCATAGTGCATACACTATCTCTTTTTGGGCAAGAAATGCATCAGCCACCCCTAAAACAACACTAAATATTGCAGAAAAGGTCACAAAAAGTGCGTCTGATGTCAGCCGAGGATATCAATGTCTCATAAGGCCCGAAGGCCATCTGGGATAGGCAACACAGGACTTCTGCGAAGGAAGACACAGCAGCGGCCTCCATACATGGAGGGATTCAAGAAGTAAGGTTATCAGGCACGTTTTTGAGCCATATCATGTTATTTTCAGTACAAAGCTTTTCTTCCAGAAACACGGACATATCTAAGTGACCTCAAACTTTTGAACAGTAGTTGTCTGTCTATCTATTTATGTGTATATATATATATCACATCATAGCAGGACAGACTCAATTTGCTAGTAAAATAGCAATGGCATAATATTAAAGTCATGCAAAATCTGCAATTTCTGCCATAAAATCTAGTTAAGCGGAGCATTTGCACAGCAAGTAAAAGCTGTAGGTATGAAAGCCTATTAACACGGAGAAGATCAGCCCATCCATTCACCCGTGCATTGTGCTAACTATAATTGAACTTGAGCATTGCTTGCATTAGCCAGAGGACCTCTTCAGCAGGTTACACAGGTTTGCGTAAAGTGTTTTTATATGATGCATATATCAGTTCATTTCTCTGGCATAATAACATTAAAGTGTATTTTTTAATCAGAACAAGGGTATTAAAATCCAACTCCAAATGTCCTGTGATATACAGTACATGCTACAGCAATCTAAAACCTTTAAAAAGACACTTCCCTGAAATTAATTAGTTTTACATTAAGAAGTTTCAAAGCCTACTTAAATGCAGCATATTTGAAGGACGATTAAACAATACAAATGAACCTGCAGAAAGGGAAAAAAAACTCCAAAAACCAGAAAGTATGTGTTTTTTTTTTTTTTAAGGAAACACACATTAAAGTTAAATAAAATAATATGATTATGCAAAAGATTTATAGTACGTTGCTAAGACGTACTGCTGTATATATATTATATATATATATATATATATATATATATATATATAAAACATATATATATATATTATTAGTATATAACATATATTAGTGAAAAGAACTTAGTGTAATAAGTAGCAGAATAAATAGACAGGAAGTAGATCCTTCCCACAAGTTATAATATATATTTTTGATGTCTTTAAATGGAATTTACAGTTCTCTGTGGTAATACGAGCGAACATCCTATAATTTAGGCAATTTACAGATTACAGGTTCAAGTTGACCTTGTAGCCCCATACAATTGCTCATCCACAGCGCTGGATTAGGAGTGGGAGAAAAAGTGTCATAACTGTGTTTAAGGAATTTACCATGACAATGAAAAGCGGGGAACGCATGCATAATTTGAGCCACCCTGAGCAGTGGTTTTGCATTCTGATGAAACGCACATCTTCGCGTCTTTTCTTCGCAGAGTGATCAATAGCAGCAGCAGTGATAATTTACTCACCCACAGACGTGACACTTGTATTCTCGCATCCCAAGATGTCTCTTAACGTGGTACCTGGCATCTCCAAGCTGAGCGGCGGCAAAGTGGCATATCTTGCACTTAAAGGGTTTTGATCCTACAGAAAAGCCAGACACGTCAGTTCATCTGGGACAGAGCAATTTGAAGTTCTTGTAACAATCTAAGCTGCAATTTACTATACTTGGCAAACATGAAATAACACATTTCCAGCACTCACAACCCTTATTAAATAATATTTTATTTTAATATTGTATGAAATAAATATGAGGCTTTTTATGCTATTTTGGCCAAAGAATATAAGCTCACCTGCCACATCAAAGAGAACACGTGGAGAGTAAGAGCAGCCCCTCCGCTTTATTTGCTTTGAGCTTATTGGGTGAGGCATATAGAGACGAACCTTTCTTATCACAGATATTAGCGTGGTAGGAAAATCCAGCCATTTTCCTATGCAAGCGGTTAACACAGCGAGAGAATTTAAACATGAATGGGATAGGCATAAAACTATCCTGATTCTTTTGAGGCCCTGTAACTTAACCATCATCATAATCAAGCCATCTGAATAATTAACAGCTTCAACACATCATTGGAACGCGATCAGCTGATCCCAATCCAAGCAGTCCTCTCCTACTGTCTCACTTCCCCCTCAACCACCGACTAGATTGTAAGATCGCAGGAGCAGGGCCCTCTTGTCCTATGCACCAGTTTGTTATTGTATGTGTTATTTATGTGTTTATAAATTGTTCTACTGACTGTAACAGCGCTGCGGAATCTGCCGGCGCTTTATAAATAAATATTATGTAATGTAATTATAACAGGAGACTAGGGTCCAAGTCTTTACATCAGGAATAACGGATACAATGGATATGCCAAATGGTTCTTGTATGTTGTCAAATGTTATTTTTCCTTGTCTCTCATGGGGCGCCTTGATATAGACTGCATCCTTTGGCAAGCACAGTCCTAATGCCTCATGCTTATTCAATGTATACATCTGCAGCTTTGGCAATTTGGTCTTTGTTTTTATAAATATTGCTAAAGGAATAATGTGTTCTAGTGATAAACCACAGTTTGGATTTCAATCTGGCTTTTTGGGAACAAACATTGCACGGCAGTAGATTTTTATTTGTGTATATACATTTTATGTACATGCAGTACTCTAACCACCATACTGGGAGAACTCTATGGTTTAACCAGGAGTCTCCAGGTGAAGTTTTGCTTCTCCAGGTCTCTTTCTCCGAGCAGAGGGAGCAATGTTTAGCCACACCCATTCCCTCCTAAAAACCCTGCCCACACATGACAAGCCCCACCCACAGCCAGCTAGCCCCCCCTAGAAGAGGGAGAGTAAGTTCCAGCTAGCCTGCCTTGTTAAGTTCTCAGGTGTGTAGACAAATGTCAACCTGTTGCTATCTTAGCCACACAGAGAGAATCTTGGCATTTTTCAAGTGTAAAGAACAAACTCTGATCAGAGTTTGTTCTCTTCATTTTAATGTATTATTAGAAGGTTCAATATAAGCACACAAAGATTCTATAGAAGATAAACATATATAATTCCTGTCACATAACCACCAAAAAACACACTTTCAGAACAGCCTTCTCTACTCCACTTCTCATCTACCTCTCCGGCACGTCTGCGCGGCTATTTCCGATTTTCCCCGTCACACAGCAAGCATGATTCATTGCCTTGCGATGACATGCAATGTGTGAATATACTGTGGGTGAAATATTATACCTTTACGACTATTTTATAGCCAAGAATTTATGATTATTCTGAAAAAATAAAAGTATTGACATTTTGGCTATTATTTATTTTACTCACAAACTTTATAATCAAGACCCAGCACACCACTGATCTATGAAATGTGGATTTAACGAGGGGGTTTGTGAGATTTTCAAAGATGCCTTTGTTTTAGGGATAAGGTTATATTTAGATGCATGTGAAAGAAACTGTCCCACTTCTTTTATAACTGAATACTGAGATTACAAGCATTTTCCCTATCACTGTATTTTTGAATGGCCAAACCCTACCTAAAAATATCTCCATCAAAGTTTGTAGCCTTCAATGCGGGACTTGGGCTAGAGTTGTGGCTACACCACAGTGGGAATGAAAAGGGGATGGAAAACTGGGTGGAGTCAGACAGGTTATGGGTAGAGCTAAAGTTGCTCAACCACACCCACAGTTGTAAAGACTACCCGAGATGTGTTGCCATAAGCTGCTGGGCAGCTCCAGAGAGTCCCCAGGTATGTATATATTTAAGACTCACTTAATATTTATATCCTAGTCAGTGGCATATTCTGGCCAAAGGCAGCCCCTGTGCCACATATCAGAAAGCAAATCACTCTACTGGGTGCCTGTAGCAGAAATACTCAATGGGTAGGTTAAAAGGGAGATCACTGCACATTAACATTATTGAGTCAGCACACTCCCCCATAGTTTCCACCCACCTGACCATGCTGGCCCTAAAAAATATGCATCATATCCCGATGCCAAGTAGTAATAACGGAAGAGCTGGTGGTGCCTCCCTGGCTTAGGCCTAAATCAGTGCCAAAAAAAGAATATGCCACTGATCCTAAGTGAAAGTTAAATATTTACTAAGTTCCACAGAAAAAGTGGATTTACAAATGTTAGAACATTCCAAAACAGGACAGTTTCTTGCATTTTCTAGTACAATACATTCTACGGTATATAAAATAAAGCAACCCCTTAACAGTAACTTTGATATGACTGTGGATCCTTCGTATTATGTTTAGAATATGTTTAGTGAAGTACTTCTTCGAGGCAGTAAAACCCTGTGTGAAATATAGGTTGTTTAATAAGTGTACATAAAGGCCTTTGATAAGACAGAATTTACTGTACATCATATATGATCAATAGAGCTTTGCGCTGTGTCCTTGGAAATAAAAATACTTTTTTGAAATGGAGGATCTCAGTAAAAATTTGAGAGTCTTAAATTTCAATGTAATTCCCAAAAGCTGACGAAAAATGAAGCATTTAATTTTAATCTTCTAATAGAAATAAAAAAGTCAACAGTACTAAGCACTGGCAGACAAGGTTGAATATTTCACAGTTCAATGACAATGAAGCCAGATCTCTTAATACCTCCATTTCTTGGAGAAGAAGTAGATGTAAAATATATTTAGCACCTGAATGATTATATCTAGTCAGCTTTATATGTTTAAATGTCAAAAACAGGTTGAGACTGCAGCTAACAGCAATCACATCTCATCAATCACATACAGAAATTCCAGTTTATTTAAATGAAGCAGATAAAACTAAATTAATCATTAATTTGGTGACTTTCTAAATTGTCATTACATTCCATAAAATGGGTAATGCAAATAATATAACAATAGAAAGGGAATAGTCTTCTAGACACACAGACAAAAGATGGACAAAAATACTATATGGCCAAATACTAAATATTCACAGTTTAAATTCTAATCTTTAGAACGTTAAAAAAAAAAACCTTCGGAACAAAATTCTGGTTTCATGAATATTCATACCACTTTTATTTTATATGGATTATATTCTGGTGTCAAAATCATACATATTTTCGGGAAACAAACTATCCATTGGTAAAGTCATCCCACCTGCCTACAACTCTTGCACAGTACTGTATATAGTGCCTGGATTTCGCTTAAGGCATACCACACACTTCCTAGAACACCGGTGTTTTGGGAGTAGCAAGGCCCAATTGCTTTGCCAACAACAAGCTTAATCCTACTGGGCCAGCCCATGGAGGTCGAAGTAGTAGTAAGTGCTACAGTCAAATTGATCGTGTGAATAAATACAGTTAGCATCGTTTCCTGAGCTCCAGTACAGATCTTGGTACCTCTGGTCCAGGATGTTCTCTATCACAAAGTAGTGGATGTTATGGTCCAGTTGAATGTTCTGCTCATTGCTCTGCTTTTACCACTTTTTATCCAAACTGCTCTTTACACCTACAGTTTCTAGTGGTGTTGATTAATTCCAAACATTAAACCTGTGCTATGTATAAATTCCCAGAAACCTGCTCCTTTCCTATGGTGCTGAGGTGTGAGAGGGCTTACCCAGGCCAGGACAGGTAGGTCTGGCCACAGGGAGTCCATGCTAGGTGCTTAATGTTCAGAAGGGCACAGGAAATGGGTAGGGCTTTGTAGACCTCAATACCACTCGGCCACCATGGACATTGAAGGATAACTGTGGAGGCCCCAGCTGCCATACAAGGATCCTGAAATCTGAATTAATCATTGCCTGTATCGAAACATAAAAAACCAACATATTCACTAGATTAAATGTAATTATATATGTAATATGAAACTCGCCTGATATTATGGTCCACATGACAGTGGTATCAGAGAAGGTTACTTAACCTTATCATGGGATCAAGATGTGGGATTGAATGAATCTGTCTGTTTCAGACTGGCAACATCGAGGTAAGCATACGTGGGAACTTTCTGGATTTAAGTAGAGTGAATGGTTAAGTCCTACATACCATCAATACAATATTGATGAATACATTGCAATGGGTTATTTTTCTACCTAAAACAATGCAAATATGCTATATTAAGACCTTACTTATAGGTCAGTACCTGAGTACCATATCATCTTTACAAAAAATAGGGTTATTAAAGACAGCAAACTGGATTGGTGAAAGAAAGCAAGTACTTTGACCTTGAAATTACAAAAATGACATAAGTTTATTTGTAACAGCTGTCCAAGTGAAACGCCATCAAAATGGCTGTAACATTTATTAAGCCGGTGCTCTCTTCGAACCTTCTCTGACTTCTTCTTTGTGGTTGTTTATTTGGAAAACTATTTAATAAATTCCCCACTGCCACACAGAGCGGCCTCAATGGGAGTTTTGAGTCGATAGCAGTGTGACTAGCTGCTTTGTGACTGATTGAATGAGTCCCTAAGAGAACGAAGTTTCAATAAACTCTGATGATTTAGGTCACTTTTAATTCCAATAGTCGTGATCATAAACAGTTCACTGTGGGGAAGTGGTGAACGGCCTCCAAAATGGGAAAGTTTGAGTCTATTAACGCAGCATGCAGAAATCTCTGAACAGAAGTGCTTTAGCAAACTAGCCTGCTGAGTTCACTGTATTTATTTGTATGAGTTCATTTGAATGTAAATGAAAACACTAATGCGGATGTTTATGTTCGCAGAGAACATGGTGGTCATTTACCAATCTATGTTAATTCAAAAAGATTATCGGCTCTAAACCGCAACAGATCAACCATTAACTAGACCTGATTTGCATTAGGAGAGATAACATTTGTAAGCTATTTGTAGAATGGGATGTAACCGTTATACAAGATTTATTTACATCCATATTTATTAAAGAGACAGAAAATTCCGAAAAAGAATGATGTTTTCTACGTGTAAATAGTCTGTTTACCGATGAAACATCTTTAAAGCTAATTTCTTTGGATCACGAACAGTAAAAGCTGTCACTCATGTATAAATGGGAACCCTGGGTAGCCAAAAAGATTTGCTCACTGTGCCTTTTTAAATCTGATAAAACCTATAGCACATAACTTTTAAGATTTCGTCAATTACTGTATGCATTGTAATTAACAACCTTTCTTGGCTGAAATAGTCTTGTATGAGTGTCTATGCATAGGAAATCCTGAGCATGGTTGTGACAAACTATGTTTTTTTCATCAAATATGATTGCTTTTCATGTTTTAGTTAATTATTTTAAAGTTATTTTAGGAGTGCTTGTCGGCTTTATGTTCTCGTTGTTTTATTCTTTTCAAATCAATATATATCAAGGCATTACTGACAATTTAACCCTACCACCTAAGCTCTTTCACATATTTTAGTTCTGGTTCTGTATAATCATAATATTAGTATTTATTTATATAGCGCAACACACGTTGTGAGTAATAGCCTTGTAATAAGGCTTGTCAGATATGTCAATCAGTGGCGAACATAGTTATGTGCATGTGTGCAAACAACCCGCTGTCCTGTTTAAGGCACAATCTCCATGAAAAGTGGAGGACACAAAAACAACACAATGCAGGCTGTAAAAAAAATCTGCAGTAGGGCTGCAACTAACGCCTATTTTCATAATCGATTAGTTGGCCGACTATTTTTTCGATTAATCGAATAAAAAATAAATGTATGTTAAAAACAAACAGCAGAATAAAAAAAAAAGTTGAGGAAAACACATTTCTTGTTTTTATTTCCCAAACTGCCTCCCCCCAGTTATGCACATCTGAGCCCACGTTTGCCACTCTGCTCTCCCCAGAAATGCCTTATATCCCCCGATATGTCTTCTACCCCAGATATGTCACTCCGCCCTCCCTAGATATGCCTTCTACCCCCAGATATGCCACTCCGCCCTCCCAGATATGCCTTCTACCCCCAGATATGCCACTCCGCCCTCCCCAGATATGCCTTATATCCCCTGTATGCCTTATACCCTCTGATATGCCACTCTGCACCCCCCAGACTTACCCTCGTGCTCCATACTCCTTGGTGTCTAGTCGGGCAGCCGGTGGAGGTCTGCGCGATGCAGGCAAACAAACCTCTGCTGCTGTCCTGGTGTTCCATCAGAGAAGCCCCGGCGGAAGGGGAGGACATTAGCGGAGGATGTCTGCGTGCATCGCCCGCCGGCTGTCAGAGAGGAGGATCCGGGTCCCCTGCAGCGCTGTGGGGGATCTGGATCTTAGTGTTATTATCCAACCTCTCTATTTGAGGTCGGATTATAAAACGAGGGCTATTTTTCAGTGCATTTGCTCTGAAAAAAACCCTCATTTTACATTCGATAAAAAAGATTCATCTAATCAATAATGAAATTTGTTGGCAACGATTTTCATTATCGATTATTATTGATTTTATCTATTAGTTGTTGCAGTCCTAGTGTATGGTGTTGTTTGTGTTACAGTACGGTATAAGCGTGAGTGTGTATGTTTGAATAAGTATGTGTCTGTTACTGTATGGAGTATGTAACTGTATGCTAATATATGACAAGGCTTGACAAACCCCAGGCACCAGGTTGGGTAATATATGAAGAACAAAAAAACATGATTGGGGGGGGGAAAAAAAAGATGTCTCAAATCAAATTCGTCAACCCCTGCATTAATATATCCATTGACTTCCTCTAAGATAACAGAAAGCTTTAGTGGAACATTACAAGTCCTCATCTTCAAAGCATTAGCATTTTCCATCACTGCAGACCTTCTACCAGAATATTCTACTGCAAAGGGGTGTTTGTGATGCTCAGAAGATCTTAAAGATCATTCTATATTACGAGACAAATCACAGTACCACAACATTTGGAAAAATATGTAAACATATGAAACTTTAATTTATAATATTTATCTTATAATAGAAAATAAAGCCAAAACCTCCCATGGCACATTGCATTTTAAGCTAAGAGTTTAAATATTCAGAAAAAAAGGTTTTATTTTTCCCAGGCTTACAGTTGGAGTAGTGGAAGATAATAATTAACAGTATTACGATACTGTAGATATCAGACAGAAGTGATTTTTTCGCATTACTTGCAGAAAACTTGGCAGCTGTTAGTCGATGTGCCTTCTCAAAATGCAATTAAAACAAAATTGAAGCAGAGGCCTACAAACAATGTTAAAAAAAGTAAGCTAACTTTTACTAAATGTTACAATCAATGATGTAACTTATATAAGTAGGGTTGTTCTGTCATATATTGATGGTTACCTCACTTTCACATCCACATTAACTTGATTTTAAATGCAATTAATACATATAGTCAAGGAAGAATAATGGACTACATTCTGCACTTAACCTGGTGGACATTTTCAAATGGCACAAGTGACCAGTGCAAACCTATTTTGCATTGTAAACGACTAAATAAATCTTAATGGATTAAGAATGATCAGCTATCAACACACAAGGGAAATTAAGTGCTGAAATGCCTACATTGATTATTTTAAATTATTAGCCTTACTCTCTTCTTGAATTTGTATGCTTTTAGTGAGCTTTAACACATTTACAAGACTTATTGACTATAATTACAAGAGAATTCAAGTAATGGACACATCAATTATAAGCAACATGTCTTGACCAGACAGTGGCATTAAGAATTCTAAAGAGGACTGCATTAGCATCTTCGCTTTTTATTTTATTCACTTTTTATCTGCCTTATGAGGACATATTAAGGGCTTATACATGGTCTCCATCGGTGTCCTGTTATTAGTAATAATATTTGTAGGAGGAGGATTGTTTTCCCAAATGATCAATGTTATAAACATTATATCGTGGTCTACAAAAGGACGTAAGGGTCAGCACTTTGTTACTTTCTAATAGCTATGATTAACAAATAATATTTCGAGAGATCATGACATGAGCCTGTTATCAGCAGTGTCACGGGATGAAGATGTTCAAAACTGTAGAGTGTAAACTTTTAGGAGCGCAAAATTGTTAGTGCAAGGCAGAAGGGCCAAATACATCACTCTATTAGCTTTAAAGGGGGTAGTCTCACCATTCCATTTTATTGTTTTGACTTTAACACTTTAGAAACCATCATGATGAATGAATGATTTTGCACAATAAATTCGAGAAACCCACCAAGGCCTTTTCCAACGGAGCTAATGACGGTTTATTTACGGTTTATATTCTAACCTTCAATACGGAGCTTGAGAACTGAAATAACAACGTACTGTGACTTATTACTATATTTTGTTATGCTCTTTTTCGCTTGTGGGCTTCTTACTTATGAACAAATGTATGTTATTTATTACAGGTTTATTTATTACATATATATTAGGTATCCTAATCCAGGGTTTTATTTCTGTCTGTATTCAATAAATGTTTACAGCAAATATCTTGACAACAACAGACATGTTTGGCATTTTTCTCCTTGTGATAAACATATTATTGTTATAACTTAAAACTCTGAGTAGCTCAGGCTGTGCATAATCATTTACAGTAAGATAGATGTCTACGGTTTACTACAAGTCCTCTTGACTTATATCAAAGTCAAGAGGACTTAATATTAAACTGTAGGCATCTATCTCACTGGCTTATCAAAACATAGTAAAAATAAAAAACAAAATTTGCCTTACCTGTATGAGTGCGAATATGGGCCAAGAAGGCCATGGAATTGCTGCTTTTACATATCTTGCCACAGTACTTGCAGATGTTTCCTTGGTTTTCTTCTCGTTCTCTGTTAATTTGCTCAGTGTCTTCTTCAATATATTTGTTGACTTCCCTCAGCAATTCTTCATGCTGTTCTTTAATGTGAAGAAATAAACTCTGCTCCGAATCAAAATGCTCTGTGCATTTCACACATTTGAAAGTGGCTCCTCCTTCAGGAAGTTCTTCAAAACTGGCTTGCTCATTTCTTATGTGGCCAAAACTAGACAAGTGTTGATGAAGATTGCTTTCGGTAAAAAAAGATTTGCCGCATAGCAAGCAATGAAAGTGTTTCTCTTTTGTTGGGTGCTTCATTGCAATGTGCACATTCAACCCGCTGAGACCATCCGCCATGAAACCACAGTCATCACATCGTATGCGATTTGTCTCGCCTTGGGGGTTCCCATCATTTTTCTTTCTCCTACCAGGTTTGATTTCTAGATCATTGACTTTTGTTGTACTGCCTACTTGACCAACAGAACTAGCAGTCAATTGAATTACATCATTTTTTAGTTTTACAATTGAGGAATCAAACTGGTTTCCATTTTGAATTTTGTCACATATTTCAACAATATTTCTTCCTTCAGAAGCAACATCAACCGATGCATCATCTGTCTCCCAGTTACTATTTGCTAAACAAGCTTCTCTTTCATCCACGCCTTCATAGGGAATTATTTCGCCATTATCTTGAGTGCACAATGGTCTCTCTGTTTGTTCATTGTCTGCTGGATCAGGCTCCACTTCCTCAGGTTTTTCTTTGTAATCTATATTTTTATTTTGTACTTTGTCATTTATTTCGATTGGACAAACCGTCTGGCTTTTGTGTTGCTCTTGATGACTTGTAACATTACAATCCCCACTCACTTTGTTCATAATGATTTCTTGAGCTTTTCCATCATTATTATTTTCCTCTCCACAACCCAATGTTTCAGTTTCTTCAGCTTGAACACTGGGAGTTGAAGATGCCTTGGAAGCATCCAACACTGCATCCCCACTTTCTTGGTCTTTCAGACAATGACTTAAGCTATTCTGTGTATTGGAATCTTCTAAAAATTCATTTGTTTTTTCTTGAATGATTTGTTTGGGATCAACATCTGCCAAATTCTGAACCTTGTCAACGTTATGGTCCACCATCGAAGAATTTGATTGGTAATTATGGAATTTGACTTTATGCTTTTCAGTGGCCACGTGCCTTGTCATCTCCCTGAATGTTACAGCATAGTATTCACACGCCATACAGTAATATTCAAACTCTTTGGTGTGTTTCCTCTTAACATGCACTTCTAAAGAAGATGTAGAATGTGATACAAAATCACAGTGTTTGCATTTATTACCGCCATTTTCAACTGCTCTTTTCTGAGGGATATCGCCATCACAAATAACATCTATTTCCACAACTTTTTCTTGAGAGTCATTGTCTATTTGAGCATTGCTACTATTATGAGGATTTGGAGATACTTCCAGTGATACGTGAGAGTTATCCAAAATATTTGTTGCAGATGTTGAATTGGAAGATTCATTATCTTGAGGGGCTGAGCGCCCCTTTTTCTTGGCAACAGCTTCAAAATTAGTCCCATCGGATATAACAACAATTATAGATTCTTGTTGCTCATTTTGTTCTTCAGATACACGACTCTCGTGTTTTTTAGTTGTACAATGACGTTCCATATCGCCTTTAGTTACAGTGTAATAATTGCACACTTTGCACCAATAGTTGTATTGGTGACTATGCTTCCGTCTAATATGTACTGTTAAGTTTGTAACACTAGAAGCCAGAAGTCCACAATAGGTACACATTCTAGAGATATTTCCTTTTGGTCTTCCTCTCTTGGGTGCATTTTCAAAGGCAGAATCTGATTCACCTGTGGCTGGAGTACAGCACATTGATTCGGCAGTGGATGGCAGTTTCTCCTGGGAACCAGGATGTGCTTTAGGAATAACTTCTTTTTCAATTTTAGCTTCATGGGAAGCACCAGGTTCTACAGCACCAGAAAACCAAACCCTTTCAATGCATTCCTCAAAAAGTAATCCAATGTTGTTCTTCTTAGCATTTTGAATATGTTTGCTCCTTTTTATGTGCTTTTCCATGCCCTCTTTGCACATTGAGTAAATATTACAGGCCTTACATAAAAAGTGATAATCACGGGCATGGCGTAGTTTAATGTGCCTTGTAAGGACAGTAGAGGATCTTGTCTTATAAAAGCACTTTTTACAATGAAAGCGAGACTTTTTTATGTCACATGGAGGTTCTTCACTTGGTGGAGTTTCTTTTATGGGGATTACCACAGTTTGTACCGGCTCTTCTTTCATTAGACTTATTTCTATACTTCCTATATTTTCAAGCGAAGGGTCATTAACATCATAAGGCTGCAAGGCCAATGTTTCTGTGTCAGAAGCACTTTTGTTTTGTTTCCATTTCAGTATGTGGTAATCTGATGTTTTATGGTACAAGAGATCTTCATGTTCTGTAAAGTAACTATTGCAGACAAAACAATGAAGGGGCATGTGGTGTTGAGTCTCTATGTGAGCTTTAAATGCTAATTCGTCTAGCATTACTAATTGACAAATGTGACACTTTAAGTCAGTCTTGGCTGTCTGATGTATTTCAATTTGGTAATGCTTTTCAAAGTCATCTTTGGTCACACACAAGTATCCACATGGTTGGCAATAAAAACGCACTTCCTCAATGTTTTTGCTGTTCTCATAAACCAGTTCTTCTTCAATTCTATTGCATACTTCTTCTGTGTCCTTGTTGTTCATAGCTATTTCCACACAATCGTTGCATTTAGTTGGCAATGGTTCTGCTAGTCCTAGCTTAGCACACAAAGGCTTTAGATTTGATTCAACATTCAGTCCAATGTGATCTTTAGCTTTGCCCTTTTTAGTAATATTAATCAACTGGAAGTGCTTCTTCACATGCCCAAACCCTCGATTCCTCCTAAACAAATGAGTTTTTTCGCATTCTCTTTTATACCATGCCCTTCTAGCAATTATATTGAGGATTGCTTTTGAAGTAATCTTTAAAGTCTTCTTTTCAGGGTTAGCTAGGGAGTTTTTTGGTGTTTTGAACTGTTTTAACTTTTTAACTGGGCCTTTTGGATTTCTTTCAGAACTGTTTTCTGCAGAGGTGATTAAGGTAACAGCTTCAGATGATGAATCTTTTATCCCAGCTGAAGTTGCAGGTTCGCATACCACATAACTTCCACAGTCTACGTCTGAGGAAATACCTTTTTTAACCAGGCTATCAGTAGCAATTGCATCACCCTTCTCTACCTTAACTTTGTTTTTCTTCTGTTTCTTTCCCTGTGAAAGTCTTTTCTTTGAGAACTGTTTTTTCATTAAAGTCTTATCCATGACAGTGTGAAGATGGGTTTCCTGATTACAATGGGCTTTGAAAAGATTTTCTTTTAAACATTGAAAGCCACATGGTTCGCAGTAAAATATTTCATATGGCTTTTCTAACTGGCTTACTGTGTCTGGCAAAGGTAAATTCTGTTCTGAAGTAAGGCCGACATCATTTTCTTTAATCGGGTTACCTATACAACGATTACTAGGTGGAAGGTCTTCTGCAACTTGGCTATTCAAGTCACTTCTCGTGGTAAATGTTACAATACTGTGTTCAACATCATTTAATTGTTTTTCTTCCTCATTAGCACTCATATTTTCTGGATTGATAGCATTTGTTGGTGCCACGCAAGCGTCTTTATTTTTGAAGTTGTCATTGTCTACTGTTATTTCACTCTGTTTGACACTTGCATCGATCTGACTGGGATAACTGGTCCATTTGCTATCAATGTTGGGCTCTGTAGTGTCACATTTTAACCTTTTTGCATTTCCAGGACTAGCATCATCTTCCTGGTTATCTGGAGATTCTGGTACAGGCCTTTTACTAGTTATGCATTCTGCTTTTCTTTCAGGCTGCAATAGGGAACGGACACCAATGTTACTTGCTGCAACCTCTTTTTCTGCAGTAATGGGCATTTCCGTTAATGAGGTCTGGTCTCCTTGATTAGAATCTTTCTCCATTCTTGGCAAATCAGAAAATCTCCATTAGAGGTGAAGAAGAAGCTGAAAAAGAAGCACAATGAATGGTATTAGTGTCAACATACATTTTGTGTTGTATATATATATATATATATATAATTTATATTAATTGCATGCAAGCGTTGGTCCACTTAGTAGTGGGACTATCTAGTATACTAGGCCAATATACCTTAGGTCTGACATTTTATTTTTCCTCTACCTATTCGCTCACAAGCACAGAAAAATGTAATATGCCATTTTAATTTTCATTGCAACAACCTATCAGTGTCTGCTACAGTGACGTATCTATGATGGACGTTGCAATGCAGAAGGACTTCTTCAGGTTCCAGTGGCTCTACTGATTTTAGGAAGTGACTAAACTCCCAGGAAATGACCCAAAACAGGGTTGTGGGATTAATAGGAAAAGGCACCACGCAGCAAAGGAAAAAATGTTATCATGTTGTATGATTTTACCCTTTTTTTATTCTATACTAAAATTATATATATAATATTATATATATATATATATATATTATACACACATATATACATACATATATACACTGCTCAAAATAGGGAACACTTAAACAACACAATGTAACTCGAAGTCAATCACACTTCTGTGAAATCGCACTGTCCACTCAGGAAGCAACACTGATGGACAATCAATTTCACATGCTGTTGTGCAAATGGAACAGACAACAGGTGGAAATTATAGGCAATTAGCAAGACACCCCCAATAAAGGAGTGGTTCTGCAGGTGGTGACCACAGACCACGTCTCAGTTCCTATGCATCCTGGCTGATGTTTTGGTCGCTTTTGAATGCTGGCGGTGCTTTCACTCTAGTGGTAGCATGAGACGGAGTTTACAACCCACACAAGTGGCTCAGGTAGTGCAGCTCATCCAGGATGGCACATCAATGCGAGAAGGTTTGCTGTGTCTGTCAGCGTAGTGTCCAGAGCATGGAGGCGCTACCAGAAGACAGGCCAGTACATCAGGAGGCGTGGAGGAGGCCGTAGGAGGGCAACAACCCAGCAGCAGGAGCGCTACCTCCGCCTTTGTGAAAGGAGGAGCAGGAGGAGCACTGCCAGAGCCCTGCACAATGACCTTCAGCAGGCCACAAATGTGCATGTGTCCACTCAAACGGTCAGAAACAGACTCCATGAGGGTGATATGAGGGCCCGACGTCCACAGGTGGGGGTTGTGCTTACAGCCCAACACCGTGCAGGGCGTTTTGTATTTGCCAGAGAACACCAAGAATGGCATATTCGCCACTGGCGCCCTGTGCTCTTCACAGATGAAAGCAGGTTCACACTGAGCACATGTGACAGACGTGACAGAGTCTGGAGACGCCGTGGAGAACGTTCTACTGTCTGCACCATCCTCCAGCATGACCGGTTTGGCGGTGGGTCAGTAATAGTGTGGGTGGCATTTCTTTGGGGGGGGCGCACAGCCCACCATGTGCTTGCCAGAGGTAGCCCGACTGCCATTAGGTACCAAGATGAGATCCTCAGACCCCTTGTAAGACCATATGCTGGTGCGGTTGGCCCTGGGTTCCTCCTAATACAAGGCAATGCTAGACCTCGTGTGGCTGGAGTGTGTCAGCAGTTCCTGCAAGAGGAAGGCATTGATGCTATGGACTGGCCCGCCTGTTCCCCAGACCAGAATCCGATTGAGCACATCTGGGACATCATGTCTCGCTCCATCCACCAACACCACGTTGCACCACAGACTGTCCAGGAGTTGGCGGATGCTTTAGTCCAGGTCTGGGAGGACATCCCTCAGGAGACCATCCGCAACCTCATCAGGAGCATGCCCAGGCGTAGGGAGGTCATACGGGCACGGTCAAACTCCATGGGTTGATAAATTTGATTTCCATTGAGAATTTTTGTGTGATTTTGTTGTCAGCACATTCAACTATGTAAAGACGAAAGTATGTCATACGATTAGTTCATTCATTCAAATCTAGGATGTGTAATCTTAGTGTTCCCTTTATTATTTATTTACACACACACACACACACACACATATATACATATCTACATAACCTAATTCTCCAAGATCACATTAAAAAGCTCAAAACATAAACAGCGATTACTTTAGCCGTTTCTTCCAATGTAGTTTTTTTTTTTAACCGAATATAGGCCTTATTAATATTTTGTATTTTTTTTTTGCTATTAACATTACGTTCCTAATTTAGAAGAACATGCATCGGAAGTATATACTTTAGGTTTGTGTATGTATATATTATTTTAATGGTGCCATAAATTAAAAATAGTGTTCCTTGGGTGGCATAAATAGCTAAAATGCATCTTCAGCGTTGAAGCATGTGCACTGTATCCAGTTACTAACTGGGGCTTTGCTGACATCTGGTGGACATTTTACAAAAAATAAAAAGGATGATCTGCAACAAATGATTCAATGCTTTCAAGAATCTCCTCTACATTTTCAATTAATAGTTTACATGTATGTGGTTCGCCAAAGTATTGGAAGCTCAGCGTCTCTGGTAAGGTACAGAAAAAGAAAAAGCAAATGTTAGTTGAGATGTCCAATTCATAGGATGCAATTAAAAAATGCTATGAGTCAATTGACATTAGGTGTACAGATTTACAATCATGCACATAGGGGATTGCACTCTCCAACTGATGACAAAAAAAGACTAATTAACCCACAGCAAAATGATTCCTTCATTTCCTTTGCTGTGTTCGCCTGAACTTATGACCTCCGAGAGTCGATTTCAGGAAAGGTTCTCAATGGAACAGAGCGATATAATATATATTTTACATTCATATATACACTATATGACTAGATGTATATGGACATCTGATCATCACACCTATACGAGCTTGTTGGACATCCTTTTTGAAAAGGATGGGCATTAAGACAGAGTTGGGCCCTCATTGGGATGTCTCCAAGATTTTGGAGTGTGCCTGTGGGAATGTGTGTCCATCCAGACAAAAGAGCATCTGTGAGGTAAGGCACTGATGTTTGACGAGAAGGCCTGGCTTGCATACGGCATTCCAATTCATCCCAAAGCTGTTCAATATGGTTAAGGCCAGGGCTCTATAAAGGGCACTCATCAAACCATGGCTCTATAGACCTTGCTTTAGAAGCATACACTTGCTGAAGATGTCTTTCTATGCTATATCATTAACATTACCGTTCACTGAAACGGAAGGCCCTTTCCCAAACCCTAAAAAACGCCCCAGACCATTATCCCTTCCCCGCCAAACTTTAAAGCAGGCACTGCGCATTCTAGTAGGAAGTGGTCTCCTGGGATTCACCAAACCAAGATTTGTCCATCAGACTTCCAAGTAATAAAGTGATAAAGATTCCAAGTATTAAAGATTCATCAAATTTCCGTTGATCCAGAGTTCAGTGACTTGTGTGCAGCAGCTCTCGGCCATGGAAAGCGTTTTTCTGAAGCTCCTGACACACAGTGCTTGCGCTGATGTTGCTTCCAGAGGCAGTTTAGAACTCTATAGCAGCTGATGTTACAGAGGACAGATTATTTACACACTTCCGAACTCAGTGGTCCCGCTCTGTGAGTGTGCATGGTCTAACTCTTTGTGGCTGAGCTGTTGTTACACTTAGATGCTTCTACTTCACAATAATAACACTTACAGTGGACTGGAACAAATCTAACGGGGTAGAAATTTCACAGACTAACTTGTGGCAAAGGTGGCATCCGATGCCCACTGCCAAATTTGAAGTCACTGAACTTTTCAGTATGACCCATTCTACTGCCATGTTTGTCTATGGAGGGGGCTGCCTATGTGCTTGATTTTATACAACACTATTGCAATGGGTGTGGCTAAAACCAAATTTAAAAAATTAAGAGGGGTGTCTATATACTTTTTCGTCATATAGTGTTTAATAAATTGCTCCTATGAAAGGGAGCAGAAATGGGTAGTTTGCACACACTGGCGTCACTCTGCACGCAAACGTTTCCTAAAACATCACGTATGTTGTGACAAACTATTTTTCCTACAAGAGTACTGCGCAGGGAAAATATAACATTTTCTGAGAAGTCCAATAACACTACAATCAATTTTAAATGGATATTCCTAATCACTAAATGGCTTTATTCATATGGTATTCCCTAAAATGCTAGCCATGTAATATGAATGTATTATTATAGGCATATAATATTACCATATTTTGATTGCAGGTGAAGAAATAATTTAGGCGCTGGATGGAGTAACACAATACCTGAATATGAGGAAGGATTTGGTATGTATTGTTGGACCATTTAAAAAAAAATAAAAATAATAAATAAAAATACATTTACTTGTATCAACTCCTTCTTTGACAATCTGTCCCAATGTTAAACCTGCAAAAATCAGGAAAATGTTATTTGGACAAGGCAAAGAGAACTGACAAAGTTCTCTTAATATATATATTTTTGCACCAAAACTGGAGGGACTGCAATACTAAGTCAATGCGTGGAGTGGACACCGCAAGCTCTTATTCCATCTCCCGGTTCTTAATATATGGACCCCAGATAAGGGACGTATCAGATATTACTACACTTGATCTTAGCCAAAAGGCAAAGAAGCAATTACAGTTCCATATTTTAAATCACTCCTCGGCTCATGGGTAGCCAGCTGCTATACAGTTGTTCTTACATTACAATTTAAGCCAGTCTTAAGTCAGTCTTAGGACAGTCTGCATACACCGGTTGGGAATAAGCAGTTTCAGCTAAATACAGTTATGGTCAACATTACTGGCACCCTTAAATATTTTGTACACCATGCAAAATGATTTGAAATGTATGCACTTTGTATTATTAGAATATTTTATTTAATGGGAATTCCAAAGGTATTCAACAAAGAAAATGCCACTTTGTGACATGTGGTGATTTCACAGAAGAAACTAAATATAAAAACACACATTAAACGCACACTTCCTATTTACATTGTTGCACAACCCTAGGAAACAATGACAGCATCCAAACATTTCTTGCAGCCATCTTTAAGCTTCTTGCACCTATCTGCCAGCAGTTTCTTCCACTCTTCAATTGCCATTTGTTCAAGCTCTGGAATGTTTGCAGGATTCCTTTTTCCCAATGGCAGATTTCAGGACTTTCCAAAGGCTTTTAATTGGGTTGAGATCGGGACTCATTGATGGCCAGTCTGAAACATTCCAGTTTGTTTTCCTTTTAAACCATTCTTTTGAGCTTTTGGGTGTGTGTGCATTGTTCTGCTGGAGGACCCATCAAGGATCTTGAACCCATACCTAGTTTTCTGACATTGGGTAGCACATTTTGCTATGAACTGCTTTAGTAATTCTTTGATTTTATGATTCCCTTAATATGTTCAAGGTCTCGAGTGCCAGAGGCAACAAAGCAGCCCCATAACATTACAGATCCTCCACCATATTTAACTGTGGGCTTATAGATGTCATTTTGGGGGCTATAAGCATACTGCTGGTCTACATTGCCAAAGAGTTCTACAATGGTTTTATCGGTGTATCACACACAGACACAATATGCTTATGTACATACACACAGATAGACACCAATCAGACATAACATTAGGTCAACCTGCCTAACATTGTCACCAAAACAGCCCTGACCTGTCGAGTTATGGACTCCTTTAGACCTCTGAAGGTGAGCTGTGGTATCTGAGACCAAGACGTTAGCAGCAGATCCTTTAAGGTCCTGTAAGATGCGAGGTGGGGCCTCCATGGAGGCATGCTGGTGCCATGTGTAAGGTAAGCTATGCACATGCACCCGGCAATCCACGTGATGTAAAAGAAAATGTGATTCATAAGGCCAGGCCACATTCTTGTTATGCTCACTTGACCATTGTAGCTGCTTTCGGCAGTGGACAGAGGTCAGCATGAGCACCCTGACTGTGATGCACTGTGTATTCTGACACCTTACTTCAGAATGAGCATTAGCTTTTTCAGCAGGAGCTCGTCTGTTGGATTTGACCACACCGCCCAGCCTTTGCCCCCACGTGCATCAACGAGCCTTGGGCGCTCATGACCTTTTCCATTAACCGCTTTTCCTTCCTTAGACCACTTTTGATAGATACCAACCACTCCACACTGAGAACACCCCACAAGAGCTGCAGTTTTGGAGATGCTCTGACTCAGTCGTCTAGCCATCACAATTTGGCCCTTGTCAAAGTTGCTCAGATCCATACTCTTGTCCATTTTTCCTGCTTCTAACACATCAACTTTGAGGACGAAAAGTTCACTTGGTGCCTTATATATCCCACCCACCGACAGGTGCCATGATAACAAGATTATCAGTGTTATTCACTTCACCTGCCATTAGTCATAATGTTATGGCTGATCGGTGTAAGTGGACATAGTTAAACTTTGGAAAGGACATTTTTGAATCTCTGCAAATGTGAAGCTTTTATAACATAACCAGTGCATCAGAGATGTGGTAATGACAGATGCAACAGCAGTGACAACACTCTGGAAACATAGCCTTGATGAAACTGAGAGATTGGAGTGAAAGATTTTAGATTTTACAGTATTATGCCTTAAGCAGCTGGGTCTCATCCAAGTGAGATGGAAAGATGACAGTATGAGATAAATTTGTGAACAGAGGTGAAGGAATAAGACAATGATCAGCGATATCTGAATACAAATGATTGCATAGCTTTAGATTCATTCCTGAAGGGAAACAGGTTATCAGTAGAAAGCAAGGAAAGTGACATGTGGTTATAGAAAAGGGTCTGCAATTGGAATTAGATGACCTATCAATATACAGGATAATGTTTTTACTCACTATACCAAGAGTCTGCAAGAGTTCAACTCACCAACTTCTCTTTGTATTAGGAAAGGCCACCCAATTTCAAGACACAAGCAGTTTGGGGAAAGTTATCTCACTGATTTTACTATGAGTAACCAGGGAAAGATGATGACCTTTTCCAGTCACCATCCCAATCCCCAATCAAGCTACTGAGAGTTAAGTGATCTGTAAAATTTAACCTCCTTCGTGACAATGGCTGTTTTAATATTTCTGCAGTGTTTGTTTTTAGCTGTAGTTTTCTTCTCATTTACTGTACCCACACAAATTGTATTTTTTTCTTTAGGACAAAAAGGACTTTATATAACATTATTTTAATGATTACATATGATGTATTATGAAAACATAATATACTGCAAAATTTGAAAATTTTCTTTTCTTTTTTTTTTTTACTCATCTACAAAGCTAAAACAAAACTGCTAAATAGATTCTAATATTTGTCCTGAGTTTAAAAATACCACGTTATAGGGCTCTCCGGAGAGGTCACAGTGCCTCCTGGGGTGGGTGTACGATGGCGCTGAATGCCTCGCTATCCAGGCATTTCAGCCACATCATTGAAGCTTAGGAAGTTATTGTTGATTGCCTCCTAAACGCTTTTAAAACGGGCATCCACCACCATACAGTGTATGGTGGACGTTGACGCCCCCCCCGGGGATGGGCCAGACATAGCCCCTGATGCCGATTTTTTCGTAAGATTGTTTAATGCCATGACGTGCCAGGCACGTCATTGGGTGTTAACTGTTTTTTGCGTGATGTGCCTGGCACGTCATTGGTCATTAATGGGTTAAATGTTCACTTCCTGCACATGTTGCAGGATTCATGTCCTGGAATGGACTTTCTAGATCTGATTTGGACTTCCAGTCTGTTCCAACATAGGAGTTGGAGCATTGGCCCACCCCGCTCTCCAAATGCTCCACCTCAGGGAGCCATACATCCAATTTGCATTAAATCTACACAAAGCATATCCCTGGTGCTGTACAGCGTCACACACACACAGGGAGATAAACTGTTAGATAAAGAAGGGCTTTTAGTAAGACGTTCAATAATTCTTAGGCTATACAATAATGCAATAATAATAAAAGGAGCCAGAGAAGAACAAATGATTGCATTTAATAAGGTCCGCAAGAATACACATTGTTACACAAACTATGTAGTATAAAGGGCCAGAATTATTATCTTTCAGTTATACTGTATAGCCCCAACAATGTACACAGGACTTCTTACAATACATATAGTCAAAGGTATTGACAGATTAAAATGCATTATGTAGGGAGGGCACTGTTAGCAAGCTTACACTAGTGGGAATGGGGTGAGGAGAGGGGGTGCATTGGTAACAGTAAGTTCTAGCTACAAAGATTGTATGGCTTTTCTGAAGAAGTGGGTTTTAAGATTTTCTTGAAGAGGGAGGGTGAAAGTTGGAGGTTAGGTGTAAGTGAGGTCAACAGGTATAGGGCAGCACAAGTGAAGTCTTGGAAAAGGAAGAGTTGATAAGTGAGGAGTAAAGCCTTAGCCCAGAGGAAGAAAAAAGATCCAGTGGTGGTGTATTTTGTTATAAAGGCAGAAATTATGGAGAAGCAGTATTATGGGGCACTTTATATGTTACTACAAGAATTTTAAACATAATTTTTTAGCAATATTTGCTGGGGTCTTTACCGAAGCCTGAGCAATTTATAGAATATCTCAATGAATCTCCATGTGGATTGAATTTTATGCATGAGGTTTTGAATTTCTCCTTGGAAAAGGAGGTTGTCCCGGTATGTTATATCTGTTGAAACCTCTTCCGCCTCAGCAAAGGATATGCTCAGAGCGGATGGGCCAGCACGCTGCAGCTTTCTCCTGCATGTTTTTCTTGTGTGCAGGTAGAAAGTGTATGAAATAATGTATTAGAACTCAGTAAGTACTTGAGTCTGTATGGTACCGGTATGTGTAGACATCAGTATTAGCCATTCATTGTAACAAAGTACCTGCATATCACAGCCATTCTGTCTTGTTCTCACTTGCTAATGCCTTGCTTAGACTGTTGTCCTAAGAAAGTAACCCTAAAACATATGTTCGGTATTGCTCTGTATCTTTAAACAGTTGGGAGAAAGCATCAGATAAAGCTCTGCTCCCTAACTAACTATATCTGTAGCTAGAGTAACACAACTGCTAAAAATAGTAAAGTGCATATAGATACTATATTCTTGGATGGAAAGTGGCATTAAAATTGTACTGTAAATAATTCTGCTCGGAAATAAAGTTTATAATATTATGGTACTTTTTTTAAAGACGTGCGTTTTATTGGCTGTATTATATCTTTACTCTTTTAGTCTAAAGATGGATAAGCACTGTACAGGAAAGTGCTGAAAGGGTTACTCTTCCAACAGCAATTCAAGAAGCATGTTGAATGAAATGATGGAAAAAGGAGAAAGGGCTTTTATCTGCTGACACAATTGATGATTATTTTAACACATATATCCAAAGAATATTCACCTAGACAGAACCTCATTACACTAAATCCATCCTTACATTTTTCATATGGAAAAGAAAGGTTTACATTCATAACGTTACTAATTGAACGTCATCAAAACCTCCTTAAAATAATGCATCTCCCTTGTAGTAGCAATTTGCTTCTCTTTCATTATCTGAACAAGTTATCTGAATCTCTGATGACCTGTTACTTATTTGGATAGCAACACTATCAATAATAGGGGAATTAGAAATACAGTAGCATATTGTGCATTAATGATAGTGTAACACTCAATCCAGACCTTACAATATTGGTTCCATTTGGTATAGGTTTCTTGTTTTTAACACACTGGTAACATACAACTGGACCATGATTTACAGTAAATCCAACATACCAACAACACATGCTATGGTATAGTATGTGGACATAACAATACAGGGAGTGTTTTGCTAGATTAAGAGATATATATGCAAGATGGCCTACTTTGAAAAATGGATTTTTTAAAAATTATATTGGTAAGACATACATGTTGTCTGTTACCGATCCTTGAGTTTTAGAGATCAGGCATGGACCAAACGTAATTCTTTTTTTATCATCTCTGGCCACTCAACAGCATTCTTGGCTGAGACATATAGCAACACCGTCTGTTGCTCAACAGAGCGCCAACACCCACTATAGTAAATATGGTGCTGGGCACCTGTTTAAAAGTTAGGAAGCAATCATTGAACGGTGTTGCTGAGATGTATTGATATTAAGGCGTTCAGTGACACCGAAAACAAGTTATAAAGGGGCTTTCTCCAAACATGCAAATCAATGGAGCCCAGCTTATTAGTCACAATGTGATTAGTACAAAAAAAATTAAAGTAATTAAAAAATGTAAAAATAATTCCGCACTGATGTCATGATCAGGGAAACCACTCGGTTTCAACAAAACGTAGAAAAATAAGTCTTTGTATATATACATAAAAGTTTATTTTTATCAAGCCCTAAAATTAGTGTTATATCTTCACAAAGATCCTTTCATGAATTAAATATTGGCATTTTAAATGTCAATGGGGTGTCTAGTTTTAAAAATACTAGAAGTATGATTTGATGGGGTAAATCGAATTGGCCAGGTTCACAGATGTCTCAAAATAGGACATGGGCACAGACAGACCAGATGTCGAAATTCCAAAAAACAAAACAAAAACGCACACTTCCCAAATGTGACCTTTTACCCCTAAATAACCCAACATGCATGGGTGGTAACAATGAGATGTTGCTGAACAAATATTGAGGTGTTTCACATATTCCAGGAGCAGTAAATCCATACCTGAAGTACAATGTGTGTGAAAAAAAACCCACAAGAAATACCACCACAAATTCTAGCAAAGGCTGGTGGTAAAAGTAGTGCATGGAAAGGGTTAAAATACCATTATTTGAAATACCCTGGTGTGTGTCTAGTGTTCAAAAATATATGGTCTGATGGGGTAAATTGTATTGACCAGGTTCCAAAATGCCCCCAAGGGGACATGAGGGCAAAATGTTAAAAATGTCAAAATTCACAAATTTGACATTTTTCATGTCAAAAGTTGAAAAACTGAAGTGCGTTTGGCCCAAATGTGGCCTATTACCGCCAAACAACCTGTCAACCCTATGCATGGTAGGTATCACATTACTTAGGAGAGGTTGCTGAACACATATCGGGGTGTTGTTTGGCTGCAGTATATACCAGGAGCAGTAAATTCATACCTGAAGTATTATGTGTGGAGAAAAACCCCACAAAGTTTGACAAAGGTTGATAGTAGAATTAGTGCATGTAAAGAGTTAAAGTACTAGCATTTAAAATACCCCAGGGTGTTTAGTTACATTGTGTATTTCTAACTCAGGACAAATAGCAGAATTCTATTTAGCGGGTTCTTTCATTAGCTTTTATAGATGTGTAAAAGATCAGAATGTCCTTTTTTTCTAGTTTTTTAAGTTTTTTTTATAGTAAAATATACATATATACACACACATATATATATATCTTATACAATCAAAATAATGGTATATAAGGAAAGCCCTTCTATATATAAAACTTTGCATGGGTACAGCAAATGAGTTAGAAGAAGTGGGCTCTAAATTACACAAAAGCCTAATGATGAATACCATTTCAAAGCGATTACAACATTGCCATTTTTTTGTGGTAAGTGCCATGATGGATATTTTGCATTGCCAATGTAATTCCAAATATCCCTCCAAAAATACTATTTTATCTATTATTACATTTAAATAATATATGAACGATGTTAAGTTTATATAACTCTTTGAAATGGGTGCCATTAAAAAATCTGATCATTTCATACACGCAGCACCAAGTGATTGCTGCTGCTGCTGCTGCACTGTGCTGTACATCACAACTGATGTTATTCAACTGTCATTCAACTTAATGAAATCGTTAGTAAGCATGTATACATGTGATCTGATGCTAAGTAGCAGATTCACCACTTCTTAACTCTCTTTAAAATTTATATTACTATTTGAATAAGCGAAAAGCAACCAAAATGTAACTTTCTTCATATAAAACCAATACGCTGTACTTATATGACGTTTTCCAAAGACGTCACAGTCCGTCGTAACAAGCGCACAGATAACCTACACAGGCCAAGCGAGAGGTAAACTGGACTTGTCAGCCAATCAGAGGCTGGTGCTTTCCCCTCTCCTCACCCTCCCTTCCTCTGCTACTCATCCGTACAGCACAAAACGACGGCAAGGCAGAGGCCCAAAAAGCCCCAGACATGCAGTAGGCCTAAATAGAGCATGAGATAGAGGGAGGCGCCGACATTTTTCGTTGTGTATCGCTCGCAAATCATCCTAAATAAACTTCCGTTGATCGGTGGGGTGTTAGTGTCTGCCGTGCTATTTTTCATTTACCTTGTGCGAGGAAAGTCTCCGCGTTCGCTTGCAACGATCTTGGTCACTTGTGGCCCGCCGTAGAAACAGTACGCGCCTGCGTCACAGGGATAGTGAAGCACGCAGAGGGATGGCAGGAAGCCTGTCACGTGGTCTCTTGAGTGGGATTTGGCGCGCTCTCCCGTAAAGGATCTCTATAGTTGGGTTTGCGGGCTTAACAGCGAGCTGGCGCGGGAATCGCTTCATTTCATTATGTACATTAATATGTATGTGGTTCCTATACTAGCATTTTATTACAAACAAGGAGCCCACCGAGCGTTACTACATGACGTCAGTGTGATCGTGGAGATTGTTGAAAGCTTTGTTTAGGTTAACGTGGAAATGTTTATTATTGGGAGTGTATTTACTAAGTGCCGAGGTGGATTGCGAATATTCTCCCTTGGTTTGGCTTTAGAATCATGTTGCCACTGTACTCTATATTACACATAGCATTGTGATTATTAGTATTGTTACTGTATGGAAGCTGTTTCTCTATCTTGTGCTTTTCATGTATGTATGTATGTATGTAATGTTTTAAGTGATCACAGAAAAAAAAAAAGCATAATGGTTTTATGGAGCGTCGAGTGACACCGGCCAGTCCCATGTGGAATTATTTATTATTATTATTATTGATCTTGAAATTCAGGGCTGAGCTGAAGTGAAGAGGCTGCTGCCCCCTGCTGCGAATTCCCCCTTCACCTGTGTCTATATAGTTAATTCTATGAGTAACAGGAGATGAGGTGCGAAACATCATTTTTACCCCAAATAACCAATAAAAATGTATCTATATCATGGGATTCTTTTGACACGCTTTGTTTCTGTTTGGGGGATGGTGGTGTTTACCTTTTTGTACTAAAACCCGGCCGTAGAACAGAACGTATTTACTTGCCGCTTTTACCATATGTTGTTGCGTCCTGTCTCTCCATTGTACAGCACTACGGAATTTGATGGTGCTACATAAAACATGATGATGATGATGATAATGTGTAGGTTTAATCATGATTCCGCTATTCCCTGGTTGATGTACCGCACAAGTTTTATGTGCTTATTTTCAGGACAATAAGGGCTTGCTTTTGAAACCATATAGACCAGCCATTGCAGGGGGGAGTCTCTGATGACTGCTGTATGCTTCCATGCCTACAGAAGTCATGAAAGGGCTTGTGGGGGCTCGTTTTTGCTGTTGCTGGTCTGCCTGGGCTTCTAGGCAGACCACCAGCAGCAGAGCTCTGTACAAAACGGGAATTAACCCCTAAAATGCCGCGGCATTGAAGGGGTTAATACTGCACTGTCGCTCTCAGGGAGCGATCAGGCAGCTGGGGGTGTTGGGTCCGGTCCCCACGCTTGTATATATATAAGGTGATTAGATGGGCTAAACTGGAAAATGAGAGGGTGATTGCCAAAGAGAGCAAAACTAACCCCAAAAAATTCTTTAAGTACATAAATTCTAAAAAAACCAAAGCATGAAAACGTAGGTTCATTAATAACAGAGAGGGGAGTGTTGGTTAAGGAGGACCAGGAAAAAGCAGAAACTTTAAATAACTATTTTTCCTCAGTATATGTTAAGGAGAAACCTATGGCAATGGATATACATAGGACCACTGAGAAAAATTTTCAGTCAAACTGTGAGTGGATGGCCCAGGACAAGGTGCTGCAGCAACTAAAGAAAATTAATGTTAACAAGGCTCCGGGGCCTGACGGTATTCACCCACGAGTGCTTAAGGAGCTGTGTCAGGAAATAAGTCAACCTCTGTTTCTAATCTTTACGGATTCTTGTCTTTCAGGAATTGTACCAGAGGATTGGAAGAAGGCAGATGTGGTTCCTGTTTTCAAAAAGGGTTCCAATTCTTTGAGCTTAACTTCCGTTGCTGGGAAAGTATTTGAAGGGCTGTTTAGGGATAATATTCAAGAATTCCTTGGGAAGAATAGTATTATTAGCATAAATCAGCATGGTTTTATGAAACATAGGTCCTGTCAAACTAATTTAATTGCATTCTACGAAGAAGTAAGTAGAAGTGTCGATCAGGGTGTTGCAGTGGATGTAATCTACTTGGATTTTGCCAAGGCGTTTGACACGGTTCCACGCAATAGGGTTAGTATTCAAACTGAAGGAAATTGGCCTAGATGCAAATTCTTGTTCTTGGGTAGAACATTGGCTCAGAGATAGAGAACAGAGAGTTGTTATAAATGGTAAATTTTCAAGCTGGTCAAAAGTGGTAAGTGGTGTCCCTTAGGGTTCTGTTCTGGGACCAATTTTATTCAACATAATTATAAATGACCTGGCAATAGGCATTGAAAGTCATGTTTCTGTGTTTGCAGATGACACTAAACTAGGTAAAGTTATACAGGGCGAGCAGGATATTACAGTGCTGCAGAGGGATCTAGATAGACTGGGGGACTGGGCACACAAATGGCAGATGAAATTCAATGTAGATAAACGTAAAGTTATGCACTTCGGGGTAGCTAATGCACAAGCAACCTACACCCTAAACGGTAGTGAATTAGGGGTAATGAGAATGATTTGGGAATTGTTATAGACAACAAACTAGGCAACAATATGCAGTGTCAGTCTGCGGTTGCTAAGGCCAGTAAGGTATTGTTGTGTATAAAAAGGGGCATCAAGTCGTGGGATAAAGATATAATTTTGCCTCTGTATAAATCAATGGTAAGGCCGCACCTTGAATATGCTGTGCAATTTTGGGAACCTATTCTAAAGAAGGATGTCAGCGGTAGAAAGGGTGCAGAGTCGGGCTACAAAATTAATAAAAGGAATGGAGCACAATAGTTATGAAGAAAAGTTAACTAATTTAAATCTGTTTAGTTTAGAAATGTCGCCTCAGAGGGGATATGATAACATTATATAAATATATTCGGGGCCAATACAATTCATTGTGTGGAAATCTGTTCATAAACAGGACTATGCATAGGACACATGGTCATGCTTTTAGACTGGAAGAAAGGAGATTTAGACTTAAGCAGAGGAAAGGGTTTTTTACAGTGAGGACAATAAGGATGTGGAATTCTCTGCCTGCAGAGGTAGTTTTATCAGAGTCTGTACAGACGTTTAAACTGCTACTGGATGGATACCTGGAAAAACATAATATTCGGGGATATAATCTTTAATTATGGGGAAACAGCTTATTGATCCAAGGAGAAATCTGACTGCCATTTTGGGGTCAAGAAGGAATTTTTTTCCCTGTTTAGTGCAAAATTGGAAAGAGCGAAACTGGGGTTTTTTGCCTTCTTTTGGATCAACAGCAACAAATTAACAGATATAGGAAAGGCTGAACTTGATGGACGCATGTCTTTTTTCAGCCTATATAACTATGTAAGAGGCTGACAAAACCTAGGCTCCAGGACAAAATTCTCTGTCGCCATGGCGACCTGGGCACCTGGGATTTGTCGAGCCGTGTTTTTTATATATATATATATATATATATATATATATATACTAAAATAAAGTGTGAATGAAAAGTTTTACGCTAACACCCAGACATGCAAGTTTACATGGTTTACATGGTTTTTTTTTATCTTTAACCAAATGTTACTGCAGCAGAGCTATGCGCATTTATAGTAAGTTACTGATCCGTTTACCAGGCCTGAAGTGTACTGGGACAATGGAAACAACGTCATGTAATATTAGATAAATGGGAGGTGGAGGGCAGGGGGAGAGAGAGAGAAGAAAAAAGGAGAGGATGATGGAGCGAGAGAAGATGAGCAAACAGATTGAAAAAGGGGAGTGCAAAAGCAGCAAATATATTTTTGGACACATTTAAATGATTTCCACATATGCTAGATACAGTGTGGTGGTATCCACTATTAAAAACAAAGCCAAACAACACATAACGTTTAGTTGTTTTGCTCGCATGGTTGACAGAATATGCAAGTTATTAGTGTCTTGCGTCAGTCCATGGTCTTCTCGGTTTATATCCATGCTGTTATTTAGAGTTTAAAAAGTCAAGTCATGGGCAACAATGCAAAATATATTTTATATAGTCATATAGACAATATTTCTGTAGAGTGTGGTGCTTCTGACATATACGCAAAAGAGTCCTCTTCACATGGAGTTATGCATTCACAACATGGAAGGGGAAACTATTGCCACTAATGCATAGATTTTTTTTTACACACATTGAGAGACCGGTGACCATTTTTGTTTTTATTTTTTTTCATTTTCATACCATAAAATCAGTTTTATGTTTCTTCAATAAAAGGGTGAGATGTCCAGGGTGGTTGTATTTTCAATTCACTGTGCATTATAGATGGCTAAGCTCAGTGAGCATCTCCAACGAGTAGAATTGAGCTGGTCCATGCATTGCTTAATAAAATGACTCAAGATATCTCACTGATTTCACTATGTGTTATACATGGCAACGTCGACCCTTCATAATGCATACTACAAACTGCTGGAACTGCTGGTCTCAAAATTCTAAAAGGGCATCAAAAACAAACCCAATCCAATATAGAGCATCATTAGGTAACACACATGTAACGCAATCTGAATTTCCCTAAAAACAGATTTTGCCACCAAATCTAATGGCACATTTAAACAGATGCTTCTACAGTGTTCCAGATTGTCCGTTATGCTGCCCTCTGGGATGCAAGTTCTTGAAGAAAAGATGCATAGAGTTTTGTGCCTTCAATGTAATTGTACCTATAAAAGAAAAGAAGAGTATTTTAGCTCCCCCGAGACAAACATAAAAGTAGCTCCAGTTGTGTAACAATGTCTGATAACCTTGAGTATTGTTCTTCAAGGTCACCTTGTCCTCCAACCCAGTATAATTGTACACTGCATTTTCATCTAAATCAGTAGATTTAATAAAGAATGATTATTTGTGAAGTACATTAGACTTAATATAAATTAAGTTAATTTATATAGCGCCCACAGATTCTGTAGCACTGTTGGACCAAAGCAACCATCATAATAATGTGGCACTTTTCTTAAAAGGGACAAGCTTTGTTTGTAGTCTAGGTTAAAGTTTAGCTTTAGCCCTTTCCCCTTAGGACATAATGGGTACATCCTTAAAACCTGTGGTTAGAAGCCAGTTTGGTTGTACCGGTGGCTTCCTGCTGAGTGATCGTTCAAGGAATGCCTGATTACGAAACCATGTTTAATGCAGTTCTGTAGGAATGCCTCCTTTGCCTTAATTAAGGAATATAAAAACACATTGGTGATTCAGGAGTTAACTGTTCTTCTGGTAACCAGCAGCCTGACATGCAAATGCATGTGACTTTATCCCCAACCATTCATAATCACATGGGTGATGTGCAGTATATATTGGCAATATATTGTGGAAATGCAATATAGTTAACGACCAACTTACATGCTTATCTTTTCATTTTGTCCATGGGGAGCATCATCCGGTCCACCAATTCCTAATAACATAACACTCTTCTTTAGCACCTCCTCAAAGTTCTTTGCAATCGGAATAGTTCCTCCAGCTCGTATCATGTCAGCATCTGTATTGAACACTAGGAGGCAGAAGAAGAATGAATCCCGGAATGAAAGCTTTCTTTTGGTCAATTGCTTATTTTCTTACCGACTCCCCACTCCCTTCCCATAGATGCGTACCTTTTTAACCACTGACTACTATATGTTGCCCATTTCACAGCTCAACAAATCTGAAAAAGCACCTTATAAAGATATCTAGGAACTGTTAAGATCTGATCTAACGTGTACATGCTTTGATCATACACAAGCTAAGGTTGTCCACATTCCATATCATATGAGTATTGTATATCTTCTGAGGCCTGAATGTTCTGAGTATTTCATCAGGTATAATACAGACACAGTTCCCTCAAAAACCCTAACTGTACATGGGTTCTTCAAAACATGTTTTTGGAATAGCTGATTTTCAGCTGCATAAGAAAATGCACATAGGTGTATACTACTACACAGCATTATTAGCATTGAGCAGTGACCTCATTTATGTAATTTATGAAAAAAAAAACCCACTTTTTACCTCTTTTAACTGCTTTTCTGGCAGCCACATACTGAGGCTCGTTCATGTCAGCTAGCCATGGTTTTGCACCAATAATCATAGATACTTTCATTTTATTAGGACTTTTCCTTTCAGAAAACTTGCTCTCCAGGTAGTCGACGACCTACAAAAAGAGATATCAACACCGCATGGTTTAATCTGTTCATTTCAGCACTGATGATTAGTGTAACTGTAATCTTTATTTGCGAGTAAACCACACACTAGCAAAAAATCAATTGCATAGCAATGGCGTAAGAGGTGCGAAATAAGACAAAGTAATTCTGGTGCAGTGTGGTGTATTCACCGCAGGTACCGACGAAATGTTCTTGATGATCGCTCCTTGCAGTTGTCTTTCACTGACTCATATGTATAACTCTGATAGCGTTCTAGTCAATATCTAATCAGGAAACACTGTAGTACCTGAAAAGTTCAACTGTCAGGAATAACAACGGTGCCTATGTTTGTAGTTCCCTAATCAACATTTAATAAAACAATTACAAATTAAATGTGGGAAGTGACATTCTAAAATCCTGGCAAGTTATTTTTTAGGATTTATTTGCAGGCATAATAACTTAAGAAAAGATACACCCAAGTAATCAAATAGTGCACTTCACATGTGCTTCATATGTTTAATAAGTAATATACTCTCGTTCTGAGCTATTGCATGCTTATATTTCTGCAACATAACCATGAATCCAAGGTGGCACTTTGTGGCAATCATGTATTGTCCCCCGCCAAGGTAAACTGAGGTCCAACTTTTATTTGGTGTTGTTAAAAGTTTGTTCCAAATAGATGACCAGGTGTAAAGGAACAAATTGTTATTCATTGTTCAAATTTCATATATCAGAACTTGGGGCTTTGCTGGCTCTTTCAAGAGAACGTAGTGTTAAGTATATTACCAGGCAGATGCCATGGCTTTACACCTGAAGAATGATCATTATTTTCCTTGGTAGCCAACATGTTAAACCAATCCTTGTTTTAAAACATTATTCAGGAAATGCTCGAAATCCCCTTTAAATCCATAAGCACACGATGCAATCATAGATATACCCATCTCAACATAAATAAAAAATGGTTATAATGGTTAATTTCACGTACCTGTTTTTCTACAACTGCGGGGTTCATATTGGGAACCTGACGAATTGAGAACTTGCCAATTACTTTTGCAGGAATTACAGTTTTTGTTCCAGATCCAGAAAAAGCGCCTTCTATCCCATGTATTGATAAGGAAGGATAGCGCCATCTGTACATGAGTAATTCTTCCTACATGACAAAATAATGGAAATGAGTTAGTGTAAAGGATTTTGACCTTTGTTCAAGATAGTCTTCTGCCCCTCCTTTGTATAAATTCCCAGTCCATGTCTTGACGAGCTGTCAGTCTATTCTCGGCACCTGGGAAACTAACAGAATTGGGAAAAGCATACAGTTCTACTGAGTGCTCAGAGACAGAACATCAAATTGTAGTCCTTAGTAAATTTAAACGAGGAGGCCTCAGCTTGTTATATTACTTTCTTCCTAAAACTGGCATGTCAGTAAATAAATGAAGTCTCCATATCTAGCGCTAGAAGTAGAACCTGGCCGCCAATAACAGGTTTAATTCTTTACGAAATGACCAACATATAATTGCCGGTAATCTTCTACCTTCCTTTCTATTTGATAACTGCTGCTTTTCACATGGATGGGGTTACTAAAATTAATATACGTGGTAAGGAAGAAAGAAAATGACATACAGACAGAAAGGTGGGAATCTGCCTTACGGGGAGGAGCTGATTTGGCTATAAAGTTGAGGTGTAGATGGAGTCAATTTGTACAGAAGCTAATCACTAGTACTGCGTGTGCGCGCACTGTGCAGATTTACTGTATTTCCTATGGATATATATTGTATGTATGTTTATTTGAACAAGAAAAGCAAAGAAGGAAGCATACGCATGCTTTAGTGCAGTACATGGGAACTGTGGGAAGATGAGGTTATTCGTTGCAGGCTTTAAGAGTGGTGTAGAAGACAGTGTTAGATATAGGAGTGGGCAAGGGCGGATATAGGAGATGAGAGAAGACAGGTGTGGCATATATTTTGGCAACAAAACACAATCAGTGAGAAAATGCCACAAAGCTCAGTAATTCTGGATAGACCGTAACTGGATCACTGTCTACAAGAAGATGTTTAGGGTCTGATTAGACTTTGACATGGAAATTCCTGATTGATCTCACCTTTGTATCATGGAGGAACCTTGTAACTCCTGTGTCAGCTTGTAGTTCATCTAACTTGAATTCGAGGTCTTTATATAGCTTAATTTCTTTTTCAGTTAGTGGGACTACACCATCGTAAATCCCTGGAATCCGGATGTGGCCCTTTGCATCTACAAGGGTGTCTTCAGAAAAAGAATAAAATAATATGTCAATACATCTATGCGGAGGTTTAGAGAGTAACCAGTTGGAAGAATACCATTCAGTTTGTTATTAGTGATTTGATTTTAAAGGTTATTCAGTATAAACAGAACTTATTCGTAAACCATCAGATGACAATGTCTCTGAAATTCCTTTGGTTTTTTTGTCATGCAAATGCATTGTCCCATGAAACAAAAAAAAACATAGTTATTACCAAGCAGGTATATCAAATCACTCATAGCTTCGTATACTGTTCCTCCAAAGCCACCAGAGTGAAGATCCCTCCGTGCGCCCTGCACCTGTACAGAAACACACATTATTGGGACAATATAACTTTCTGATTAAACCAAAAATGACTTTTCTACCTAGTAGTGGAATATCTAACAAATCCTTTTTTATGTGCAAATAATGGATGGAGTTGTGTTGAAGGTGATACCTTTTTTTTTCCGACCAACACTGGAAAAGATGTAGAATAAAAAAGCTTTCAAAACTGCACTGATCCCTTCTTCAGATGAAAAGAAAAAAGAAGAGGCACTTGCAGGAATGTATTTGGCTGAACGCAGACTCCTTGAGTCTGTAGCCAACTCCTTGAGTTTTCCTTTTAGGAACTAACCATTTGCATTTACAGTTGAAGGCAAAATATTGATTATGAAATGTGTGTATATATGGACCAGTCACAGCTTCTGAGTGGTGGAAAGCCACCGTGGGCCGCCTTCTACTGCATAAAACAGATTACGGTTTAAATGATATAGCTAAACTTACAATCAAGTATCATACTAATATTTTGCTTTATACTGTGCTATTAAACATTTATGAGTTGGGCGGTATGGATGTAGCATGTAGACAATGCCAGGCACCTTAGGGAGCATGATAAAATCATAATACTAAAAAGATATATTATTCCGACAGGAGTTACCTCTATAAAAAAGTAGCAGTTTCCTCTGGCTCCATATGTGATCCCTGGCTTTTTGCTGAGCCACGGGGTATCTGTCACTACAATGTAATCTACATTGGAAAAAAATGTATCCTTTTTCTCTTCAACCAGTTTGTCCAGTCCATTGGACCCCACTTCCTCCATGCCTTCGATGATAAACTTCACATTTACGGGAAGGCCCTTGACAGAAAAACACAGTTACATTGTGCAGTTAATAAGACGAGGTTGTCAAAGACAGCAGCAGATCAATCATATCTGATCGATTTGTATGTATTTGTACTGTAAAAACAAAGGCATTGCGCAAACAGCTTTCTGTCAGGTAAAGCTGAAATAATCTTCACTCATCGATTCATTGACGCGTTAATCAGTCGAGAATTTCTGGCGTGTGTATGTACAACTCTGTCTTTCATCATCATTATATTATCAGACATTATCAGCTCTTATTTCCTGCCTGAAAATGCGATGGGGCATTAGAGAGCCACAAGATCAATGTTTGCATTCTATTACCCATACAATTGCCTTTATACCAATGCTGCCTTGAGCTCTGTTGAGTCATTGGACTGTGATGTCCTGGATTATTGATAATGCAATCCTGTTGTTTGTAAAAAATCTTGGCACTCTTATGCATTATTGGCGATGCCAAAGAGTTAGGGAAAGTTAGGGAAAGCTTCAATAGGCTTAGCAGCTAGCAGTCTGTGCTATTAGTGTAAGTATGATTAAAAGGATACTTGTTTAAAACCCGTAAGGAGGAACTGCGATCTCCAAGTAATTAACAAGTCCAAATCATTGAATCCGAGTTATTGAGTCATTGTTACATGCGCATAATACATGGGGAGAAAGGGACCAACAAGCACTTAGTTGGCCTTCAGCAAAGGGATGTTTTTCTAACATCTGCTGATACAGAGGGTGATTTTGTTAATGTTATCAATAGACTTGTGCATTTGTCTTCGTGCGAACATGAAAACAAGAAGAAGAGAAGACAGCGGCGGTAAAACGTAGACGAAGATGGTCCCTTCCCCATCTAGCCTACCTTATCTTCGTGGCATTGCGGGAGTTGACGGAAGCGGAAATCCGTAGGTTCGCCGTCAGGGGTTACAGGGCAGTGCGAGTGAGCCTATTGGTCGCATACAGGGACCTCCTGCATCAACCAATTGGTTGAAGGGGGTGTGCAAGCCGTAGGTTAAAGGGCCGTGCAAGCGACCTATAGGCTCACTCGCACGGCCCCTTAACCCCTTAAGGTCGAACAAGTTACGGCACCAGGACTTTAAAAGTCTGTACGAGTGGCCAATAGAGTCGCTCGTACAGACTTTTAATATCCTAATGCAGGAACTTGTCCGGCAGATCCCACTGGTCTCCCTGTTCTATCAGTTAAATGTCCGTACAAGCGATATTATTGGTCGTTCGTACGGACATTTAACTGATAGAACAGGGAGACTAGTGGTATCTGCCGGACAAGTTACGGCACCAGACCATTTGCAGACGAGCCCCGTGCTGGCGACCAATAAAGTTGCTCATATGCAAATTTAAACTCTTGGCGCCAAAGCTGCTGCGGTACGCGTTAACCCCGTATTAACCACTAAAAAACGGGAAAACGAAGAAAAAAGGAACACGAAGAATGTCCACGAATATTCGCCCAAAGAGAAGACAGGAAGGGGCGAATATTCGCGGAATACGAAGATTTTTTTTTGCCGACGGTGAGCGCGAAGACGAACACGAAGAGCCCCCTGGTGCCCAAGTCTAGTTATCAATTAAAATTACTATTATTAATATCGCCTATAGTTCTAGACTGAAATGTTTTCACAATTTTTAAATGAGACGCACTTTTGCACATTTCAACCCAAAATTTTTACTTACAATTGTGTTAACAGCTTCCACTGCATGCAACAGTGCCAGAACTTGTCCTTTGTCGTCAGAGGAGCCTCTACCATACAGATTGCCTTTAAAGTAAAAGATACAGAACAGAGTGGTCAAACTATGCTCATCAATGCATTACTACGTTTTCAAGTTATTGATGTGGGTTTAGATTTTAAAAGATGGTTGAATGAACAGGTCACTTTGCAAATAATACATTCATATCAAGGGTGTTTTAGTGGAGTTCACTATTTTGTGTATGCATACAAGCTGAATATTCCTTCACTGTATGTACTCATTAATATGAAGGTTATAAGAGCAGTGAAATACTTTTGGTCATTATTTAATCCATACCCTTTTACATCTTCTTGGTGCTTTTGACCAGAAATACCAGCATCTGCAATCTTCCATGGTGAAGCTGCTACTGGCTTCAGTCAAATTCACACCGGGAGCACATGTAACCATGCTTGTGCGTACTCACAACACAATGACCAGATATTATTGACAGACTGGACATTAAAAGTCAGAGGTGGAGCATAGCAATTTTGTTGCTCATTTGCATTCTTGAAGCATTAGATACCGTGTGTATGCTCATCCATATAGTATCCATATAGTGCTATTCTCAGTCTACGGTAAAGGAGAATGCCCTTGGACAACAAACATCAGAAAGCCCATTCCACAAAGCATTTGTGTAAAACATGGCTGACAGACTTACCATCCTTTTCAACAAGGGTGTATGGCTCTGTTAACCATCCATCTGCTTTGTTCGCAGGCTGAACATCCACATGTCCATAAAAACAGACTGTAGGCTTGTTTGTATCATTTCCAATTTCAGCAAGGATAACTGGTGGCAAAGGGATTTTCTTCCCAGACTGAAGCTAAAAAAAACCAACACACAATGTTTCCTTGCATTTACACATGCATTTCAATACCGTTCACATTCTCCCTATACTTCAGGTCCTACTCTTACCTTTAAACATGTTATACTCTTATTATAATGCTACATATTAAAGTTGCATACCTCTTGTTCACCAACTTCAGCCATCTCAACACTTCCACCGAGCTTGAGGATGAAGTCTTTTGTGATCTGCATCATATTATTTACCAGGTCTCTCTTTGTTGGGTCACTGGAATCGCTTTCTACGGCCACCCAGTCCTTCAGCCTCTGTATAAAGAAAAAGCATTTACTTACAGTTGCTGCTTTAATAATACAAGAGATTCATGGCTGTCCTTATTACATGGTAAAATGTTGCTACTTTTTTTGAATCCCTCACACCTGCCTGTAGAGCACCCCTCCTCTGTATTGCACCATACTTCACTGTTATCGAAGTTTCACATATAAAAGAAAAAGTAACTTTATTTAAAATATATATATATTTCTTAATTACCTGAACAAATTCATCCTTATGGTCATCGACATACTGAAATATTGCATCGTTGGAAATGGGAGATAACACAGCTTGGCATACTAACAAAGACAGGACAGATAATAGAAAAATCTGAAAAACAGCAAAAAAAGACATTTTATTAATATTATAAATACATCAAATTATAGGATTTTTTTATTGTACACAATTATATCTGATTACTCTAGAAAAGTCACCATGAGGTTTAGAATTGTTTAAACCATAACGTTCCAATCAGATGTTTACATTTTATTAGATCTCAGTTGTGAAGAATAGAAATAAGTCTGACCGGTGCATGAAAATCTAGGAACGACAGCTAGTTGCTAAGTGGTAGTAGTAGTTGTAGTAGTAGTAGCAGTAGCAGCAGTAGTAGTTGTAGCAGTAGCAGTAGTAGCGGCAGCAGTTATATTAGTAGTAGTAGTAGTAGTAGTAGACATTTTGATCTCTGATCTCCCCAACTGGCCTATTTACCCTAGCCTTCATAGCCTCCATAGTATTTAGTACCTGGTGGCCCACACTTTTAAGATACTGAGCATCAGGGTATGGTGTGAGGACGGTGGCCTCAGAGAGTAGACGTGCTACCCTAAATCAGGCTTAGGGCAGTACCCCAGGTAAATACATTATGGTACAATACCCCTTTTATCGAGCTTTGTACATATTGATGACTGCCTCACTGAAGCAGCATGTTCTACCACAGGAGCTTGTCCTGGATTGTGCAGAGATTCAAACACCAGCAAACAGTACCGGTGCTATTTCTTTACGTTATATGCAAAAAGCAAGTGCCGAACAAAGACAGCACAATTATATTACCTAAAAAAAGGCTTAATGAAACTACAATAGACAATGACACTTGTACTGGGTTTAAAAATAAACTTTTGTTTGGCTATTATCCAATTTAATTTAAAAAATAATAATTCTATGTTTTGAAATGTTTTCAAATTACTTGTATTTAAGTCTGTATATTTACTGTCATTTGATAAATGACTTTATTAATAAGTGCCTTCATTGTGCTCCTTGACTTTAATATGCATTATGAAAATTGAACTGCTGGGAGCTTGCCTGCCCTTAAATAAAGCACAGCTAAATGAATGATATTTCTCATAGCCCATTAAATTATGCGTTATACATGGGCACCTCAGCCCTTTTCTTGTTGGGTGAAAAATGCCAGCGTTCCCCCTTCATAATAAACCGTGATGAGAGGGATCTGAAACCACAACTCTTCATTTAGTGAATAAACCCCTTAACGAAACACAGATACTCCACAGAGAGGGCTCAAATCACCATCGGTGGAGAGCTACGTATATTAGCGTTCTCCAGGACTCATTCAGAAAAATAACACAGTTTCTATAATACAAGCTGCTCTACTAATATTAAATTGTTCACCTTTATTAATGTTATTAAACATTTGGAACTAGATATCCTAAAATAATTTATAGAACATATGTTTAAAAAATAAATAAAAACATAAATAAAGTGTTTGCTTGCCCTCCTGGATAGACTCTCTATGCTGCTTTCTCACTATAAAACAGTAGACAGTGGGACTTCATCAAAAGAGCTTGATGAGAGTGGTAGTCCACATCACTAAATTAACAGTACAATATTTTTAGCTAATTCCATGCATATACGCATAAAGCCAGATACAGATAGTTACTTTTTTCCGGTACTCTTACCATTTTCCAGAAAGGTTCTTTTCAGTGATGACTCCCAACATTGGGTTAAGTAGGAACCTGCCTTTATTTATACAGCATGCAGGCCACTCCTCTCTCACTTTGTATTCAAGAGTTTCATTGAAAGAGGATTAGTTAATCACAATGGTTGGTTAATAATCCTTTAAAAGTAAAGAAAGCGAAAAAAGCAAATATGTTTATTTTGCTTAAGCCTCGTAGTTCTATTTGCTTATTGTGTTGAGTAACAAGCAATTTAGGGAAGAGGGATATGTTTAAATGTTCAATTAAGATGTATACATGGCTGTTAGAATAATAATAAAATGATATGTATGCACATATAGTTTATTTATGACGCACCTACATGATATGCATTCCTCCCAAGTGTGGGGTTCTGCACCGATATTGGGTTCATACCGGATCTGAAAATTTCTGTTGTTATTGTGTGTATTTCACGGATTGTAACAGCGCCACGGAATCTGCTGGCGCTATATACATAAATATAATGTCATTACAGCACTGGGTGGTGGTGTAATAAAAGATAGCGCTACAGATGTTACATATTGACCATATTAAATACAATTCATTAGGGAACCTTTGAAAAAGGGCAATTAGTGGAAATGTCTTACCTAGAATACCAAAACAGGATTTATATGAAGAAAAAAGCATGAGAATTAAAGGGACCACATTTATTTATTTATTTTTTATTCTTATTAGTATCAAATTGAAATGTAGTTTTTCAGGTTATTGTGCTTTTTTCCTTCATTAAACAGTCTTAGTTTTTGCATAACATCATGTTTTTAAGCAGCTGCATATTAGTCATATGTATCTTGGCCTTGTCTACAAGACAAACACCCTGAATCCTTATCATACTGCCTCGATTTACTTACAAAGCTGTTTTTATGTTTGTTTTCCAATAGCGTTTTTTCTTCTTACTAAAGGCAAGAAAAGAGTACATGTTGCTAACAATGTCCATGACGTTATATATTTCTTTCCAACTCACAAACTTATTATGGTCACAGGAGATGCATTAGGGTCACAACAAGGTGGCTTTTTAATAATCAGCAGAGAAAGGGAATGTGTTTATTGACGACTGGTCAATGGTGGTCTTTTTGGCATTCAAAGAAATCATGGAAATGCCTCAGATGGTAATCCTTGTGTGGGTATCAGAATTTTATATTCATTATACGTGAATTAACAGTGTTTGTGATCTGGATGGTGACATGCTAACAAAAGGTTGAACATCACACCTTATGAAATATATTTTAATTGTAACGGACTGCGGGAGCTCCAAATTTCATGTTTGATCCCAGCATTAGGAGGACTAGCGCTTCCAAAAAATCCCTTTTATGTCACCTTTAGTGGATGGGGAGCTTATTAGAGTGTTTCCAGGTAAAATAGTACATTCTTAGCTCTCAGTTGTGCAAAAATGGAAAAAGGTCATTATCTGGACCATCTTAAAGGATTTGATCCTTTGTTTGACTCCAACAGAATCAGGGTGTAAGAAAAAGGCTTTGTTTGGAAGCCATCTGAAACAACTTTTTAACACTTCTGGACTACTAAAATGTAGTCGAACAGAAAAACAAACTTTTTAACACAAAGAAGCAGACGCACTCTGCATGTCTGGAAGCTTTGTAAATATATTTCCATTTGCGAATCTATTGTGATTGGCGTTGAACCGCTGCCAGTCCACAAATTCCTCACCAGATTATAACAGCCAGACAGGCCAGGAATTCAGGTGTGAGCTCTTAATCTGCTTTTTCTTATAAATGTGTTTATGAAAGAAAACGGTTTATTTCACCTACACCCTCAGTCTTAACAACTTTTTACACTCGTTTTTGCTGCTTCTTTTGTAGCTAAATATTTCTTATTTTGCTGACTTTGATCCTATGAAGTTAAAATCAACTTAATGTCAAAACACAATGTTAATAAAGTATTTAACATATATTATAAATCCCAAAAATTGCATATCTTTTTTATTTTGCCATTATATTAATGTTCTTACGGCATGCGCAACTTGATGAGTACTCCTCTATGGGGTCAATGTCCATACAATTGTTAACCCTGCATTCAAGGATAAATATTAAGTATCTATACTTATTGTAACAAAATACTTTTTTTTTCATGTTGTAGGGAGTATGTAGAGAGTGATTGCTTGCTAGGGAATGGGGGGGGGGGCTTGGGTTGGAAATACATTGTCCAGAGTCCAATCCATATATCTGACAGAATGGGGAATCAAATTCTAGAGAATATGTACAGCATGGGTAAAATCCCAGATATCTACAGGGGATCCGGTGCGCCTCCTTGTTTGTGTCTCCTTGTACTAATACTAAATAGTTTAGAAAGGGCCCTTCCGACCTGGACCTCACCGCTCCAGCTCGAAAGGTCCCTTTCTAAACTATTTTGAACCAGCATGGGCGACAGGAACGTATCGGAGTCATGTTACGTCACGTGTCCCCCCCCTGCAGAAGCAGTGAAAGGTAAGCAGGGTGGGGGTTGTTTGTATGTATGTTTGTATGTAGGTATGTATGAATGTGAGCATGGATATGTACTTGCTTGAGTATGCATGTGTAATTGTGTGTGTGTGAGCATGCGTGTGTAGTTGGGTGTGTGAGCATGCATGTGTAATTGTGTGCTTACATATGTGTGTCAGAGTGTATGTGGGAAGGGGGGTCAAGGGGCAAAGAAGGCACAGACCAACTGTGCCCTCTTTTCTAGTTATGCCCTGACGAATGGGATGAAGATATATGGCCCGAGCTCACCATGAATGAAGCAACCACTTTTATAGGCAGAAGGAAAATCTTTACATTTCACTGATAAGATAGACCTCACATAGTGGCACCCGGTCCAAGTAACCAAATGACCCTTTGCATCCAACTATTTTTATAACTAATGCCAATAGCCAAATGGAGACCTGAATTTTGTACCCCAGAAGGAAACAATACAGTAATTCGATTCAACCTTCAAGCATAACCTTAACATTTGGTACAGCCAAAGATAAATATACTAGCTGGTGAATGGTATCTGTTTGGGCTCATTTGGGGCCAAATTTTCCAATGCTTAAGTTGTCCACTGTTCATCAAATTTATGATGCCAACTTAAAATATTAACTTCAAATTAAATCTGCTGTGTTAAAGCCTGTTGCTTCCTGTTTGCTCCATTATCCATTTCAACTGATAACACTTTATTTTTAGCTCTATACAGTATTGCAACTAAAATGTAATAGAATGATGCAATCTGAAATTACAATTTGTATATCTAAATATATGTAACCAAACTGTCTAAACAAAACAAAGGTTGTGCGGTGAACTAACCAGCAGATGGCAGCAGAGCTCCTACTTGTATTTTACACCCAAAACAAACTCATCTGCAAACTACAGCCCTCGCAGGTTGGGATATAGTAGAGCATCAACATAATTTAACTGACAGTATGGCTTCCAAAGGGATTTTAACTTACCTTATCCCCTCATCTCAGGAACAGGATGGAGAGTGAGGGGGAAGCATGACATACCCCTCTGGTTGATTTAATTACAGGCGAAGGAATTGGGGGATAACTCACACCACCTTGGTTAATAGGGGGATCTTGGGACCCGAGTTGCATTTCTTTTTTATTATTACCATAAAAAAACTGTGCAGTCTTTTAAGAAGTAGATATATTTATTGTGTGTTTCAGATAGTGACAATACAATAAGATGATACAATTCAAATGATCAGCACCAGAGGGTCCTACCCAACATTAAAAATGTGGGCACTTTATCCAAGGGAGATGTCAAGGATCTTGATGATCTCAGTAGAGGTAACTAGTATGGGTGCTAAGGATATATCATTCTGGGAATAAGAAATTTCAAACATACAATTGCCCTTCTTTGCAGTGTCACACAGGGTTTTGAAACTATCATTATCTTAGGTGTTTATGATTAGATACTATGGAGATAAGTGTATCTTTCCTTAGAAGTCCCATGTATGACCAGTGTCACACAGCTAACACTCTTGAAATTGTTGTAAGCCATTGCCTCTCGTGTTACTAGGAAAATGCCCTATTCCTTGAATGTTTCTTATCTGCTGTCAAATTCTGGGTAACAAATTGTTGGATACTCCTGTTTTACCCACATTTATGCCTGATGTTTACACCTGTCACTGAAGTGACCGTAAGGTCTCCTAGACATCTCCTGACTATCATTATTTAATTGATTTACCTGGAAAATGAGTGTATATTCTGAGATCATTCTGCAGCCATGAGAGATTCCAAACATTCATTGGTTATTCAAATGTTGTTATAAATTACACTTGAATTGAATTATACTGGGGAAGGAAAACAGATAAACCTAGTGAATGAATAAAATACTGAAGAGTAAATTGCACCAGAACACAGGCTAAAACTAAACTAAAAGAAAACAATTCTCAGACATTAATGATTTTAAACAAAGCTTTAAATGATATCTGCAGAAAATACTCTTCTTTTATTATTGATATATTTACATTTTTTTGTTGTTATGTTTTTCATATTTGTTGTCTGCATTATTTTATTATATTATATTATTCGCTGATGCCCTCTACAACATGTTTAAACATTTTCCATGACATTTTAATTACAGAGGAAATGGGTCAGTGTGTTTAAAAAAATAGCAACATTGTAACAAATATTGGTTATGTGTCCCAAAAAGGAATACTCCAGAGTGCAAATAAATGGATTTCTACAGAGCTCTAAAACAAGGGTTCCCATGGTTAGCAGGTATTGATGTAGCATACTGAGAGTTTTCGTATTCAGCTTCCAATGAGCTGGGAAATCTTGACCTTTTTGGGATCTGATTTTGCGAATAAATCTTCATGAAGTTTTGACAGCTCCTCGAAGAATGTTGCAAAGAGCTTTGTCCCCTGAATATAATTAGATCTGTAGAAAAAAAATGAAGAAATGTTTTTTTTTCAGCCTATGTAACTATGTAAGAAAATGTTTCCGTACCTTGGTATGGTCATGAACTGAAGCAGAAGGAGAGAAACTGTCATTGTCCATTTATTTAATGCAGATCTGTTACTCTTTGAACATACAACACTTTATTTTGGGTACTTATTTCCACCCAGGTAACTAACAGAAGGATCGTTCATAGACACTAACCCTCTGACACCTTAATGTGATAGCACTTGTATCATACCTGCTTATTTTCTCATTTTGCGAGTGTTCGCCATCATCAGCTCCACCAATTGGAAGCATCATCACACTCTTTTTTGTTAAATCTTGGAATATTTTAGCTAATGGAATTGTGGAGCCGTCTCTGATCATATCGGGTATCACACCAAATACTGCAGCGAAAAAAAAGAAAGCATTACAAATTTTGCCTTTTAAAAAGCAATAAGGTGCATTAGCCATAATAATACATACATATATATATATATATATATGATATATATATCGGATAAACAACTTTGTAGCAATGTTACTTGTATCTACTTTGACCATACTTCTTTGTATAAAAATATTGAGAACATAGAAAATGAGCAACTACTGTGATATGTTTTCATTCTAAAAAAAATCAAATTTTTTATTGAAAGAAAACTGGACAACCAACCTTTTTGAATCGCACTTCTAGCTGCTTCATACTGGGGATCTTTGACATTTGCCACCCCAGGG
>VKOC01021123.1:0-16899 GCA_009364415.1 Spea multiplicata | reverse complement strand
GTTTTAGCTTCCTCAAATGCTACTCTTCGTTTGTGAGGGGAGTTTAGCCCCTTTACATTTATAGAGAGTAAATTCAAAGACATAAATTGTAAAAATAAACTATACAAATAAAGTGGTTTTGAGTTCTATCAAGAGCCCCTTCCAGAATCATGCAGATAGTTTGATAGATAGGCCAGTAATAACTATAACTATAAAACCTTATCAACCAATTGATAACCAAATTTAAAAGTAATACCATGTCTTCAACTCTGAAATAGAGCCGAGTATTCCGAGAGCAACAATATCTATATCTTAGTGTATTGGCGGGGAGATATAGTATAAATACACATATACACATCTATATATATATACATATACATACACATACCTAGTATATAGCTATGTATAATCTTCATGCATACACAAGAAAAATAAATGTTGAAAAGCTTTACTACTCTGAGACTTATATTCCTTTTGGAGAAGTAGACGGTGATTTTGATGCAGATCTATCTACTGCTTTCCTCTTTTTCTGCGTCCCTGTCCATATTTTCGTAAGGCGAGTGTTAGGAGGGCTTGCAGTAGCAATGCTAGATTCTCCCATCAATCCCCATCTTTGTAAAATATCCTGGCCTTCTCCCAATGATGCAATGATGGATGTCTCTCCATTTTTGGTGTCAAGGAGTTTCACTGGAAATCCCCCATTTGTACATAATGGCGTGCTTCCTTAGGACTGAGGTGATAGGTGCTAAATTGCACCGTTTTTGAAGTGTACCTTTTGACAGGTCAGAGTATATTTCTAATTTGGCATATTTCTCAGGTAAATCTCTGTGTAATCTATGGCTTTTAAGAATTCGGTCCTTGATGTGGAAGAAATGAATTCTTGTAATTACATCCCGTGGTTTGTCTGTGGGTATTCCTTTTGGTTTGGGAAGTCTATGCGACCTATCAAGTATAATGTCCTTTGCCGCCACATCCTTTAGAAGAAATGCAAAAAATTCCCTCAGAAATTGTGGTAAAACAGGCCCTAAAATATTCTCAGGAATACCCCTTATCCGTATATTATTTCTTCGGGATCTGTCTTCTAGGTCTGTTATTTGATTTTGTAATTTATTAATTTCTTCTTTCAAATTATTTTGTGAGGTAAAAAGTTCATTTTGTACTTCAGTTATTTCATCTACTTTATTTTCTACCTCATTTACTCTATCTCCCAAATTTTTAATATCCTGTTGGATTTTATTTGTAAAAGAAGCCATGTCACCTTTAATTTGTTGTCTTAGCATCTTTAGCATACCTTGCAAGGCTGTTCTGTAGGGAAATCCCTGGATAGCTGTTAATTCATCCTCATTACAACACTGGGAGGGCTCCATGAGAGGAGTGTCATGGGCGCCATCTTGGATCCAGTCAGGGAATGACTTTAATGAAGCCTGCTGCTTCAACTTGGTTGCTGATTCTCCTGCAACTTTACCCCCCTGACTTTTTCAACTTTGGAGTGGCCATCTGGAACACTTATAAAGCCGTAAAGTTAATTTTTCTCCCCTTAATTTTGCCGTTTTTTATTGTTGCCAGCAGAGCACCGGTTACTTGCTTCTGCTCATCACAGTTAGCCCCGCCCCCTCTCTCAATAGATTATTTTAATATGGATTCAACAAATCAACTTGTATTGTTTGATGTTTAAAGCAGGATATTTTATCAGCTAAGTGTTATTTTTTTATTAGGCTTTTTCTTTTCGCTTACCGAGTGCAGATAGAATAACGTATTCCAGAGATCTTTTCGTCAACCTCTCTAGCCTGTCGGTATCCAGGCAGAAACCAAAACACTTACCGGATCACCCAGTTGTTTTGGAAAACCCAGTAAGTTTACTTACAGAAACCCTGTATATTAATGCAGACTGAAGTGCCCACTTGGTTTATACATAAATAGTAGAAATTAAAAAAAAAAAAAAATTGTCCATAGCAACTAATGGAGCGGTTCAGTGAGTATCGCCATAGCAAATGACAAGAGGGCAACGGGACAGGAAGAAGGACGTACCTCTTCATTCCAAAAAACGACATCCTGAGTCCTGGACTTACCTCTGTCTGTGCTTTCCCGATGTGGTTGGGGCTACTTTGGGCTCACAGAACGTTCTGTGACCGCACAGCAGAAGTGTTGCCACCATGCATTATTCTCATTGTATTTACTGCCTTTTAGGCTTTGTTTAGCAGGACAATTCAGCTAAAATCATTGTAATGCATATAACTACATGGCACCTTTTTGTGATATCCTTCTTGCAAATGAATTGTGAGATCCTAGAGATTCCCTCCCCCGGCTATTTTGTGTGCATGCGTCGCTCAGCCGGACAAATATTCCTTCACAGGATATTCTGAACTCAGGTCTAGTGCTTGCTTGGCCAGTGCTATGGATGGGTGTGTATCAGTTCAGAAATTGCAGATTTCAGTGGGAATTAGGGCTGCAACTAACTATTATTTTCATAATCAATTAGTTGGCCGATTTATTTTTTTATGTAAATTTTCCATTTATTTAAAATAACAGGATGTTAAAAACAAACGGCAGAATAAAAAAGTGCATAAAATGGCAGAATAAAAAAATGCTAAAAATGGCAGAATAAAAAAATGCTAAAAATGCATTTCTTGTGTTTATTTCCCTACCTGCCCCCTGAGTTATGCACATTTGAGCCCAGGCTTCCCACACTGCCTCCTACATATGCCACTCCTCCCTCCCAACATATGTCTTATACCTCCTGATATGCCACTCTGCCCTCCCCACATATGCCACATACCCTGATATGCCACTGTACCCCCTGATAGGCCTTATACCCCAGTATGCCACTCCGTCATCCCCAGATATACCTTATACCCCCCAGATATCCCATAGTGCCCTCATAGATTCACAGATTCATTCACAGCACAGACTCAATTAATCCTAAACACCATATTAATCGTAACTGCCCCTAAATTAACCCTAAACACCCCATTAACCGTAATTGCCCCTAATATTAATTTTATACTCAGTGACAGGGAGGGACTGGGAGAAAAGGGGGCGGGGCCAACCATCAGAGGGAGGGAGGGACTGGGAAGTAGTAACTGCTGTAAATTATGTTGAATGGTGATTATTGGATTATAAAATGAGGGGTATTTTAGTGGGAATGCTTTACTGCCAATGATTGGCCGTAGCAAGATTAGCCAGACCACCGGAAATGAAGGCAGCTGCGGGGTACGGCTTCTGTCTTGGGTAATTCCTTTTATTTTGTTTGTTTTTTGAAGAATTCATATTAAAGTGCTCACAGAGTAGTTTAATTTGTCGAGCAGTCCCGCCGAAGAAGGACTATTAAACTGTCCCTTTACAGCAATTCTTTTTGTTTTTTTTCTAACAGCGTTTCTGCAAGAAATCCTAACCATAACTTTATCCTAAATCAAAAATGATCAGTTTCTGATAGAAATCCTTTATGCTTTTAAATAACATTTTTATAATTTTTTTACTATTTCATTAAAATAGCATTTACAGAGAACGTGTTTACATCTCTTGCAAGTATTAATGTTACTCTTAAAACTTCTTCTTTCAGCTATCCAGGCTTCCCAATGAAAAGGAATACTGGAGCTTCCCATCAGGCCATGCGCCTAACTACAGCGTACACTTTCCATGGATGCCTGAAAATATCGGGATTTATTCTCAAAACCGAGAATATGTCATGCCGAATGCTTTTGTCAACTTTCCTCCTACCCATTCATACTACCTTTTTGAAAGGGGACACTGTTTCCCGGAAGTCTACTTTGTTAGAAAAGAAGTTTGCCAATATTTGCCAAATTAATTAAAAATGTTTGTTTATTTTTTTGTATATTTTTTAGAGTTTTATCATTGTAGAGTTACATTGAGTTTCTGACATGTAGCAGAATTTTCGGAGAGTAAGTTTTACTGGGATTTTACCCGTTTAGTAGTATACCGAATATATAAAAATGTGTAGAAATAGGCAAGGAGGTGAGTATTTAGTCACTTGTATTGTGCAGTGTATAAAATAAAAATAAAAAGTTTTTTTCCAAGCCTATTGTATATATTTTATCATGGAATGCAACCAAACATACGATTTAATATTCTTATACATGCTGCAGATATGGCACTGCATCTTCCAAAATGGCATATATATATATTATATATATATTATATATATATATATATATATATATATATATAATATATATATATATATATATATATATTTATATATATATATAATACTATATATATATATATATATATATAAATAATATAAACAAAATGTTGTTTTGTACATCCCCCGTTTGGTGGCTTGACTTGTTTTATACCGGAAACATTGGTATAATTTTTTTTTTTTCCTTTTTTCTACATTTTCATGCCTTTTGTGTTGCTTACAAATAATAGCATGTAAGATTTTTGCTGATATTCTAGCTGATATTGCGCAGGTTTGTTTCTTCCTCTATGGTCTGCTACAAAATCTACACTTTTTCAAAAAATGTTTTTACATGATATATGTATCGGTTCTCATTTAAAGATTTTGGACCTTCGCAGAATGGTTCAGCAGATGTTGAATATACAATTGATATGATGCGTTCTGTTATGTGTGACATGTTAATGTATGTAACGTATGTGTACATATGTAACATATGTTGGGCGTTATCCATGTAAATCCGTTATTTGTTATTGCAGAAAATTAATAAAAAATGTTTGAAATTGGAATGGCGTGTCAACATATAAATGTGTGATGGTCTTTACCATATTACAGCTGCGTGTGTTGTGATACGAATGTGACTAGTATGGAGTGCGATTGAATAAGTTAGTTACTATCCTTTTGGCTGACTGAATATACCAATATAATTCCACGCTGTTGTAGTCAGAAATATAGAGGTTAATATAGTTCAGAACTTGTGCAGAACCAGAATTCTCATGATTTCCTATGAAGAAAACAACTTAAATGCGCATGATCAGCATACGTTGATCATGCACTCAAATCTTCTAGAATGTTATACTATGCATGTATGCGCGTGATACTCATAGGATACAGGTGTTTTTATTCATTCGCTGCGCCAGATCGGAAAAATTCTTGTCAACAAGCTAGTGTATAAACGAACGGGGATTTGCAGGAGAATCTGGGACTTACTGAGGCTTCGAGCCTGCGTTTATCGGTCGGCCTTGCAGTGATTTCCCGGATACTCCTGAAAGCAATCGCTTGTGGAAGTGCCCCGATTGAGGAGTGATGCTACAATATCCGGTGATGTATTGATGTTTACTCTTTATTGATAAAGCATGCAATACATGGTCAATTAAATTGAATAAACAAGATAAAGAATACGTTTTACCACAAAACTGTTTCAGTGTGCTTGACTTGTATGTCATTAGGGCGGGACAGCTAACATACTTTGAGCTGGTAAAACGTGTGTGTGTGTATGTGTGTATGTGTGTATATATATGCTCACACTCACTGGCCACTCAGGTACACCTGTTCAATTGTTAACACAAATAGCTCATCAGCCAATCACATGACAGCAAGTCACATGACCTAGCAATGGGAACATATTCTCCCAATCCTCCTGATCACTGACCTTGCTAACTTTAGATGGGGTTAGGGGTCTTCCTAAATCATTACGTGGTCTCCAGATGCATTTTGCTGCTCGTACATCACATTAAAATTGTTCTTTCCGCTTCCCCTTCTTGACCCGTTACAACACCCTAAACCTCATTTACATTGTCCCACCACTAATTACTGATGAGGAAGTTGAAATAATAACACTTTTCGATTTTAGGGTCTCTCCTTCCATTATCCGAAACAGTATACGATAGGTAATCTGGGTATTCCATGATATGAAGAGATGTTACACCAATCTCCCATAACATTATGACCACCTGCCTAAAATTCTGTGGGTCTCCCTTTTGCCGCCAGAACAGCCCTGACCTGTCGATGCATGGACTCCACTAGACCTCTAAAGGAGTCCTGTGATATCAGAACCAGTATTAACTTTTTCAGGAATTTGAGCTACAATAGCTCGTCTGTTAGGTTTAATCACATGGGCCAGCCTCTTCCAAAATGAGCCACGTTCATTGAGCCTTGGCTGCCCATCACTGTGGCCGGTTCACCGCTCTTCTTTACTTGGACCTCTTTTGGTACTGACCGCTGCAGACTGGGCTTACCCCACAAGAGCTGCCATTTTGGAGATGCGCTGACCCAGTCGTCTCGCCGTCACAATCGTTCAGATCCTTGCACTTCCTGCTTCTAACGGATCAACTTTGAGGATGAGACGGTCACTGGGTGCCTAACTTATCCCTGACAGGTGCCACAATAACAAGATTATCAGTGCCAATCCCTTCACGTGACCGTTGTCCGTGGTCATATTATGGCTCATCAGGGTATAGTGTTTCTGTGTGTAGTGACATTTTTAGTTATTCATCCTTGTTCCATGTTAACCCCTTTGTGACAATGGCGTTAACATTTCTACAGTTTTTGTAATATTTTGTTTCAGGATTTATTTTTTGCCTAAATGGCTCCCTGACATTGTACACTATTTTTTCTTTACTTTGGTGAGAATAAAGTTTTTTGTTTTTTTATAAGTATACTTCTAGCAGGAGGGGTACAAGGTGTTTTACGTTTTCTTTTTTTTTTTTAATTGTAGTTACAGGGCTCCATTGCTGACCGCAGTACCTGTGATCCGTCTGCAGGAGCGCAGGGGTCCTGGGAGAAGCTCACGATCGCTTCCTGCAGCTCAAGACGCACTGAAGGAAAGCACAGCTTCAATATTTAGTGTGGTGGCCACGTGAAAGCTGTGACCGCAATTGATTTCCCAGTTTCATGATACCCACAATATAACATTTGGGAATTGTTAGAAAGAAGAAGAGAGTCATGGTAACGAGAAGCCGACAATTAGTCTCATTCAACATAAAACCTTACTGACTTCATTACAAACTTCTATAGATCCTTAGCCCAAGGACTGATTTAAGGTTTTAAGTATCATTCCATCGATCCAGTGGTACCATTTTTTTTTAATCGGCTGCCTAATGCTATGGTTATGAATACACCTCGTTTTATACGTATATCTAACAGACGTCCATCAGCACACCTAACCAATCTGTCTACCAAGATCTTCTCTGCTGTTTGCAAGCCTGGAGCAAAGAGCCAATATGGATGTAGCAGCAATGAATGAATTTCAGAGGCCAAGCGGAACGGAACCTAAAAGCTTGAAGCTGCTCCTTCAAGAGAAGCCAAAGCTTTTTCTGAAACAATACAGACAGAGTCTTCATCGAAATCGAGCCAGGGTTCACATGCTTTTTCCCTAATTAGTGGAAACTGAAAGTTTCTTACAAGTACAGCAGCCGAGAGAAAACCTACCTACTGTGCTTTAAAGGTACCCGTGCTTAGACCCTAGCAATAACCTCCTGTGCATTTGACAATACGAGGTGGCCACCGGGGCCAAAGCCACAACTCTACTGTTGATTACCTGGGGCAAAGGACTATAGGGGAGCAATGCCTGCAATGTATGTTTTTTTTTGTAATAAACGGTGAATTTTTGTTCACCATCTATTACATTTACACGAAGTTCAGTTTCCTGTTCTGCATGTAGTTCTGAGCATGCCCATTTGAAGCGGCCCTCCCGCTGCTGCAGGACTACATCCCCCATACTCCTCAGCCAGCCCGTTAGAGCATTATGGGAGATGTAGTCCTGCAGTAAGAGAGCTGCAGCTTGGACGCCCCTGCTATAGGGGAAGCAAACAAACGTGTGTGCGTGTGTGTGTGGTGCCAATTTACATAGAAGTGATTCAACACCCTACATTTTTAGGTGTTGCTCATAATTCACACAAAGCCAATCAAGGAAGCAAAAATAAATCTTACACAAAGGTTGCTGCATTGACTCAACTTTTTTTTATTTTTAAACAGAAAGTCCTCAGATTGGTCAATTAAAACACTAAACATTTCTAAACTAGCAGCAAATAAACATGAGGATTAACACACCACCTCAGAGTATATTACTCCTATCCTGACATTAGTGAACTGTCAATACAATCTTAACTTCCCCCCCGCTAGAACTAGAACAGTCCAATGCAGTCTAGAACTACTACATGGACTCCGGCAACTCGCTCCTGGTGAACTGGTGGTCTCTGGAGCTTTAGGAAACAGATCGTCACCATGTGATCGTTAAATGTGTTCCACATTAAGTAAAAGGCGAAGTGCTTCCTCCAACTTTTCCACCTGTAAGAAGAGGAAGACAGAAGGACATAGTTAGCAATTAGTTCCGTGATAATGCCCCCCAAAAAGCAGCATATACCTACGATTGTCTGTATAAGGGGGCTTTCTCTTTTCTTCGAAGCATTCAGGGAAACAAACATTAAGCTTCCAGGCACGGTATAGACATCTCTGGGCACCAAAGGTTTTGGTTTTGAGGTTTTTATCACATTGAGATTAGAAAGCTGTGCTCCATTGACTTGCATGGTTGAACGAAGTACCTGTTGTCAACCTGGGGAGACCCTCTTGGAAACTTGTTTCGTTTTTTGAAAGGATGCCACCATCTTGCGAGTGGCAAAATCTCTTGCAGTGACAGCTCTCCAGAGCGGGTGTTCGGTGTCACTGAATGCCTTGCTATCGAGGCACGTCATTGGTCCTTAACTGAGCGTATGTGCATGACATGCCTGGCCCGTCAGTGGTTGTTAAGGGGTTTTTGTTTGTTCAAGTCAATAGATATATTTTAGTTTCCCTATACCCAAAACCTTTTGTTCTCAACCATAATCCTCTTAGCACAGAATGACCAGATGACGAAATACTAAAGAAAATGTATTTTCTTTCTTAAAGCACCTTAAGTATTATACGTCGAAACAGGCACTATTTAATCATTTATATGGCTTAAGTATCTGGGGACAGGTTGGGAGTGTAAAATACACTCAGCGCACACTCACCCTCTTGAGCAGGTCTCGTGAACAACAACAGCATCCATCTTTACCTTGAATTAAACATGGAAAAAGACATGAAATATGAAAACCCTACACAAGATTACCCGACAATTACCCCCATCTCTGTACTTTGCAAAAGGAAATGTTTTGAGTTGCAGCACAAATTACACCTTGGTTGTAAATATTGTTTGTTTGGCCTCCAGCTCCTCTTAAAAAAACATAAAAAAATAGAGGTTTGTATTTTTCTTTTTAAATATAACTTCATGAACGCTTTGAGCTAATACTTGACTTTAATGCACTTGTTCTCTAAAACTCCATCGCGTTGAAGGCATTTTTACACTTGCGGAGGACGGAATTTCTGCTGTCATCTCCATCACTCGGAATACTCACTCCATCACTCGGAATACGCACGCAAATTTAAAATAAAACACATTTAATAATTTCTAATGTAAACACTCCTAATGCTGCTTTGGTTTTGTTGCCCAAGATATACAAACAATTTGTCTACAACAATGACCCACATGCATAGGCCAGGAATGTGTTGGCGAACCTTTTGGGGGCAATTTTTTTTGTAATAAGGAAGAGTTTTTTTCTGGATATATATATATATATATATATATATATATATATTATATTTTATTTATTATATATTTTTTTTTAGGGCCATAGTTGGCTGTACTCTGCTATTCTAAAGATCCCATTTACGGGTTTTTTTTTTTTTTTAAGGCTATAGACCTTGACACCAGTTAGTGAAAGGACACCAAGCTGGTCTCCCAAACACGGGCAGGGTTTTGGGTCAAGTGCCAGAATGTGTAGCAGTGTATGAAGCACTACGTCAACCGCCAGAATTTTGTGACGTTGCACTCCGTCCATCATCGGAAAGGCGTTAAAGGCCGCGTCTCGCACAGCTGCAAACGGTACCAGCACGAAGCCACGAGGAGCCCAGTACGTACCTTTACAGTGACCTCCTGTAGAGCGAGAGTCGCGGGCCAAGCCGTCACCGACAAGCTTTTCAGCCACATTTACTACGCCGGTGTCCTGACGCTTTTCCACAGACACAGAATAGATTCCCGCATTCACGGACAGTGCAGTGAAGATGATGTTCTGCTCCTGAACTAGGACTCTTAGCAGTTTGGTAGCTGCCGGTGACCACTCCTCTGAGAGCGGCGTTAACCCTGCAAACAAAGTCATATGTTAAGCAGGCCTCTTGCATCTGCTACAAAACCGGTAACTCCTTTCATCTCCTTAGCATGTATCTGTAAGTGCTTAAAACTTGTGGCAAGAAGCACATTAGAAAAGTACCGGTACAGCATGATCAGAAATCGGACAGGACAGCGATCAGCCCGTGTGTCACAGCGCTCCGTTACACGCAGGTACACCGTTACGCGCCAGTACACCGTTACTCAAGGAATGCCCGATCGCACTGGAAGTTCACTTGAGGACAGGAGAACCTCTTTCTCGATCCTGCTTGGCTCTCCCATCGCACCCCTTGCAGCCTGAAGAAGGGGATATGGTGGAGCCCTGCTTGCTGATCACATTGTGATCAGCACAAACACATCTGGAGGAGGAGAGGATCCCCCAAAGGGATCTCAAGAAAATGTAAGCAAAATTGTAAAAATGTGATTCTTTTAAATAAATGTTTTATGTATTCCTGTAAGAAATGATGTATAATCTGTGTGGGTTCGTCACATACAGAAAAGGGGAATTTGGTTTAACAAACTTATGATAAAAATGACAAAAAAATATATTTTGGTCCCATGGTTATGAAAACCAATGGCACCTCAAGAGATTAAAGGCTTGTTAATATGGGGTTAATCTAATTATGAGCTCCGTACACCCTCATCTTATAATTCCGCCGTTCAGGTCGTTTACCGAGGATGGGCAAGCCTAACAGGTCCGCGGCAACGCCGAGATCGCAGGGTGCTAAGGAAAAGCATCCGCTCACCTCGGCGCGCTCTTATTTTCACGGGGCCGTCGACCAGGACTTGCGGGACTCGTTCCCTAGGCCTCTCTCCGCTCCCGGCAGCCCGCAGAGTGGCGTATCTGAGGACATCGGTCCGGTTCTTCCACCCGGGGACCGCTCTACCCCTCCTCCGGATTCACCTTGGCAAGATGTCCTTAAACACCTGCCGACGAAAGCGGATCTCATGGAGGTCGTCGACCGTGCGACACGTGGCATCCACGATGTGCTCACTGAGATAAAGTCGGATGTGAAGCACATTGGCGATCGTGTGGCTACGCTTGAAACTGACACTACGAAGATTTCCTCCACGGTCGATCTTCTGTCTGCCCAGCTCCAGGACCAGGCGAGTACTATTGTTGGTCTTACTCGACGCCTCGAGGACATCGATTATAGGGGCCGCAGAAATAATTTGCGAGTCCGGGGTGTCCCTGAGACTGTGGAGCTGCCTGATATTATTCCCACTCTGCGCAAGATCTTTAACTGCAACGTCCGTTGGACACTGACATCAAATTTGACCGGGCTCATAGAGCCCTTCGACCGCGATCGGATGACGCACAACCGCCTCGGGACATCATTTGCCACCTACATGACTTCCCTGTCAAGGAATCCATACTGGCACGCTATCGGCCAACGAATTCCGTCTCCTGGGAAGGTCATAAAATCCGGCTCTTCCCTGACCTCTCGCCGCAAACGCTGTAGTTTAGGCGACATCTACGTCCCATTACTGACCTGCTCCGTCGCTCGGCGACCCCGTATCAGTGGGGATTTCCTGCGGCTCTGCTGGTTCGGAGGGATGGCCGTACCTTCTCCATTCGCCAGGCGTCCGATGTACCGGACTTTCTCGACCGCCTGGACCTCCCTCAGGTACAGGTGGAGGATTGGGAATACAGTTTTGCTGCACCACCGTGTTTGATGGATCCTGCCTGGGCCTGGACTCCGGGCCCCCAGCGACGTAAGCGTCAGCGCCATGCAAAGGCTCCGTCACCAGCTTGAAGGATCTCCTTTTCGCCTTCCCTTCGGTGGAGCTTCAAGTTCTCTCTGCGGGCTCCTGCCTCGTTGACCTCGGCGTTTTTCGTCTGCCTCCTTCTGCCTGGCCCTATGTCTCCGGTGCATGAACTTGGACTATCTCCGCGTCGCTTCGGGTTTTTTTTTTATTATTTCTACGGACTTACCTTATTCCGACATTTTGTTTTTCCGCTTCGTCTCGTATCCGTTCCGTCCGTTTCGATCCTGGTTCTGCACCCTTGGGAGGGCACGCTGCGACTCTCGTTGCTTCGTGCTTCCTTCACATATGTCGGGTCCGCTGCTGCCCCCTGCTGGTGGCTGCGGTACTCTACACGCACTACACTACATTGACAGCTTTTCCCCCTGGGGGGGGGGGTTCTCCCTTTTTTTTTTTCTTTCTTTCCTTTTCTCCTTGGTTCCCCTGTTCGATGGTTTTCATTACCCCCTATTATATATCCCTGAGGGTATCTGCTCTGAATGTATGTTTTTTAATGATTATTTCTGTTCTGTTTGTTGACCGCTGCTGCCCTGCCGGAGCCTGCCGTCCCCAGGCGTCCTGCCTGGCGGTCCTGGTCTTAGATCGTCTTCTCGATCTGCTGGCTCATTCCTTAATGCTCTTGCATTTGACGATTGCTTCGTCTTGGTTTGATTATGTGTTATTTTGTTTCTGTTTTCCCTTCATCCTTTTTCTGTTGTGCGGTATCGACGTCATTACTGAGGGGTCCCTGCCACTCTCTCCATGTCTCCTGAGTTGATACGTTTTACTTCTCTCAATGTTAGGGGGCTCAATAAACCGCAGCAGCGCTCCAAATTGTTATATGTCTTACGCTTCCTGAAAACTAAAATCGGTTACATTCAAGAAACGCATTTTCTGGCCTCCAAACAGTTTAAGTTGTCTGATAGATACTTCCACTCGGTCTACTTCGCCAGTAGTCCGGATTCCAAAACCAAAGGAGTCGCTATCTTGATTCACAAGGACATTCCCTTTCAGGAGCTGGAGGTTTGGCGAGACCCTGAGGGTCGCTGTCTGTTTATTAAATGTTTTATTGGTCACCAAAAGGTCACCTTGGCTAACCTATATGCCCCAAATAAGAATCAGGCTGCGTTTATTGTGCGAGTTTTAACTAAGCTGTCCACCTTTCAGGAGGGCCTTACCGTCCTGGGGGGCGACTTTAATATGGTCCTGAATCCTGCCATGGACTGTTCGGCCTCCACCTCTCACATTTCCTTTTCTAGTATTAATAAGGTCAGGAGGCACTTGCACCTTAGTCAGTTGGTTGACGTGTGGAGGGCGCAGCATCCCCGGGATCGTGATTATACTTTCTTTTCTGCTCTTCATAAACGCTACACGAGAATTGATATGTTTTTCCTGTCCCACCATCACTTGTCCCTTCTTTTTAAGACAGACATTGGTATCCAATCCTTAAGTGATCATGCCCCTGTCTGTCTTTCCCTTTCCATCCCCAGCCTGCCTACGAGGCTCTGGTCTTGGCGCCTGAATGACAACCTTCTGGGAAACCCTCAGGATGTTGCGGACCTGTCCGGTCACCTACGCACCTATTTTCAGGAAAACATCTCACCTGACACCCCCTTCCCCACTGTTTGGGAGGCCCATAAGGCGGTTGTTCGAGGCCATCTGATCAAATTGGGTTCTCGGAATAAAAAATTGGAATTAGCTTCCATTTTGAGTCTTAATCAACGCATTGCCCAGTTGGAGCTGCGCCATAAGCGCACTGGCGAGGCCGCTCTCCTTCTCCAATTGCAGGCGCTTCGTGATCAATTGGCTTCCCTTTTAAATGATAAAGTTAAGCGTAATTTCCTGCTTTTGAGAAAACATTTCTTTGAGCTGGGGGACAAGCCCGGTAAGTCTCTTGCCAGGGCTCTCCGTCATAAACGCTCGGCCACGTATATACCTAAGATACGTGACGCGCAGGGGACCCTCCATTACCATTCTGAGCAAATCGCTCAATGTTTTCAATCCTTTTACCAAAAGTTATATAATCTGCCATCCTCTACGGATAATTCAGCCCGGGATGCCATGGACGCATATCTTTCCAAATATCAGAAATTTTGTATCTCCGGGGATGATAGGGCGGCGTTGGACGCCCCTATTACCTTGGAGGAGCTGGATCAGGCCTTGAAGCTCCTGCCGCGGGGCAAATGCCCGGGGCCGGATGGTTTCTCCCCGGCATATTACCGTACGTTTCTCCCTGTACTAGGCCCTCATTTGTTACAGCTCTTTGAGGTTCTTTCTGGTGGCTCGCCTTTACACCCTTCTTCTAACACTGCTGTGATCACTGTAGTCCCCAAGCCTGGTAGGGATACTGAATGCTGTGGCAGCTATCGGCCAATTTCGCTCATAAATACCGATCTGAAGTTGTTAGCTAAGATTCTTGCGCTTAGGCTTCAGCCTCTGATCCCCTCCCTTGTCCACCTTGACCAAGTGGGTTTTGTCCCTGGCAGGGAGGCACGAGACAATACGACTCGTCTGCTTAACCTCATGGCGTATTCTCAATACCATAAGACTCCCTCTGTTTTACTATCTATGGACGCGGAAAAGGCCTTTGACAGGGTGGCCTGGCCCTTCTTGTTTGCGGTGCTGGCTAAGGCGGGTCTTGGACCCGTTTTTTTGTCCCTTGTTAGGTCCCTTTACACCACTCCGTCGGCCCAGGTTAGGGTGAACGGTGTTTTGTCGGGCCGGGTCGCCCTGTCGAATGGCACCCGTCAGGGTTGTCCCCTCTCCCCTTTATTATTTATTTTGTCTATGGAGCCGTTGCTTGCTGCTATACGTCTTAACCCCAACATCTTGGGCTTGCGGATAGGGGGCGTTGATCATAAAGTGCTGGCCTACGCAGATGATGTGCTCTGCTTTTTACAAGATCCCCTTATGTCCATATCTCACCTACTAGCTGAACTGCGCACATTCCAGACCCTTTCTAATTATAAGATTAACCTCCAAAAATCAGACGTCCTGGGACTAAATGTAGACGAGTCGCTCCGCGCCCGTTGTACTGCTTCCTTTCCCTTTCGCTGGCGTTCCGATAATATTAAATATCTTGGTCTTTTTATTTCCCCTGACCTTTCCGAACTCGCCTCTCTTAATTTCATTAGACTTCTTCGCTCCATTGATTCTGATCTGAGGAGATGGTCGTTCCCCCATCTCTCCTGGTTCGGTCGAATGGGGGTCCTTAAAATGAATGTCCTCCCTAGGCTACTCTATCCCATCCAGACCCTCCCCATTTTCTTACCGAGGTCGTTTTTTAGGGCCTGCCAGAGGCTTTTTACTGGATATGTTTGGAGGGGGAGGGCCCCTCGGCTCTCTTACTCTCATCTGACTAGACCGAAATTGTCGGGTGGGGTGGGGCTCCCTAATATTGAGCTTTATTGGATGGCCTCCCATCTCCGGCGGCTTGTGGAGTGGTCCATCTTTGCACCTAAACTCTGGGTTGCTATGGAGCATTCGCTTTTTGACCAACATATCTCCGTTGTACCCTGGGTCCCTGAGTCGTTGCGACCCCTGCTCATCCCACGTCACCCTACCATCTCACCTACCTTGAGGGTTCTCAGGAGAGTCCTCTCCAGGGGTCATCTCCTTACACATCCTGGTCCCCTCACTCCCGTCTCACATAATCCGGCTTTTGTCCCGGGTCTGTCTCTTGCACACTTGGGGGCATTGCTGCCTGCCGGGTCTTCTGTGCTCCGGCTGCATCATGTCCTCGCGGGTTCTTTTTTGCGCCCGCTTCTTGACCTTTGCAAACTCCGTCCTGTTCCTAAGCACTTTAATTTCTTTTATCTCCAACTTAGGCATTTTGTTTCCGGCTTTCTTCGAGATCCCCGGGTGCTGCGCCCTCTCACGACCTTTGAATCTCTGTGTGACGTTGGCAAGGAGGCCCCTCATCTCCTGTCTCTTTTGTATTCCGCCCTGCTGGACACCACTTGCAGGACCAAACCGTATTACTATAGTTTTTGGGAGAGTGAGCTGGGTCTTCAGTTTTCGGATCAGGAGTGGAACCATATTGCTTACCTTACTCATAAGGGGTCCATTTCTAGCAAAACACAAGAATTGGCGTTTAAGTTACTCACCAGATGGTACAGGGTCCCTGTGGAACTCCATAAGTTCTTGCCTCAGGTTTCTGCGCTGTGTTGGCGCTGCGAATCGTCCGCGGGTTCCTATGTTCACATTTGGTGGGACTGTCCCTTGGTGCGCCCATTCTGGTCTCTGGTGTTTGCGGTTATCAAGGAGGTTTGTGACCCTGACTACCAGTTGACGCCTCAGCTGGTTCTCTTACAGGCCCCTCCCCTTATAAGCGCTCCCTGACCCTGCACTTTCTGCACGCGGCCAGGGCCCTGATCCCTCAGCTCTGGAGATCGCACTCCACACCTCCGATTGGGCTATGGTTGCGGAAGATTAATTTTCTTTGCCATATGGAGTCCCTGGTTATGGCTTCTAAGGGTTTGTCGCATAAGCATGAACTACGTTGGTTTCATTGGAAGACCTTCCTCCTGTCTCCGAGGTTTCCTGCCATAGTGGGTGTGGATGCCCCGCCGCCTCTCTGAGTGCTCTGCTCTCCCTACTTCGCTCATACACACTCTCCTACACTTTTGGTTACTTACTCCCTTATTGCTTTTGACTTCTCCTTTCATTTTTGACATTACTGTCGATACCGCTCAAGTTTTGCTGTTGGACGTTTGATTGTTATGATCAATGCCTCACAATTCTGTGTTTCCACGTGCTGAGGCGGTGTGCACACGATCATTGCCAGTACTTCCTCGTTTTTCACAGACCTTGCATCTACTGCTCTTGCTTTCTCAATTGAACCACATTTTGTGCTACTTACCTGGTATCACCCTGTCGCTAAGGATACGGGTACTTTGTATCGTATGCATTTTTGCCTATGGTCTTTCACTGTGGTTTCCGGTCGTGTTCTGTATATCTTGATATGCCTGTACCTATGTTCCCTGTATGCTCACCCACTTTGTGACTGTATGCCGTTGTGGTTCACTTTGCAATAAACGGAATCGATAAAAAAAAAAATCTCACAGGAGGTGAC
>VKOC01021122.1:0-17182 GCA_009364415.1 Spea multiplicata | reverse complement strand
ATATATATATATAAAACTGTTAGCAGTTTTATATATATATGTTGTTTATATGTCCTTGGTCCCTCCCCCATTACCTAGTTTAAATACTCCTTCAACCCTCTGGGCATCCTATCCCCTAGAATAGCAGATCCTCTTCCATTCAAGTGCAATCCATCACGACTATAAAGTACCCAAGTATGTACCCAATGTACCCAAGTGCAAAAACAGCCCAGTGCTCTAGGAACTCCTTCTTACACCAAGCCTTCAGCCACGCATTAACCTCCCTGATCTCCTGCTGTCTTTCTGCAGTAGCGCGTGGCACAGTTAATTTGAAAAATATAACCTTGGAGGTTGTTTTCTTAAGCTTGCTTCCCAATTCCCTGAACTCACTCTTTAGGACCCTCCATTCTCTTCTCTTGTCATTGATGCCAAAATGAAACAAGACAGCCGGATCCTCTCCCCTCCCAATAATCTGACCACACGATCAGCAACATGCTGTAATAGTATTAGAAATTACACTCTGTTACAATGTAAAAGAGTGAGTGTACAGCCTGTATAACTACAGTGTAACAGTGTAAATGTGCTGTCCCCTCAAAATAACACACAGCCATTAATGTCTAAACCTTGGCAACAAAAGTGAGTACACCCCTAAGTGGAAAGGTCCAAACTGGGCCGGTGTTATGTGGCTTGTTAGTGTTACAAGGTCTCAGGTGTGTTAAATCTGTGTTATCACTTTCATACTGGTCACTGGTCAACATGGCACCTCATGGCAAAGAACTTTCTGAGGATCTGAAAAAAAGAATTGTTGCTCTACATGAAGATGGCCTAGGCTATAAGAAGATTGCCAAGACCCTGAAACTGAGCTGCAGCACCGTGCGCATCCCTCCAATGTCTGGAGAACCAATCTGCCAGCTCATTCTCTACTCCCGGAACATACTCTGCTTGAAGAGATATGTTTCGATGTAGGCAAAACTGATACATTTATTTCATCAGTTCTGTAAGCTTTACATAAGTGAGGCCGGCAATGTCTGCCTCAGTATATAGTGATAGGTGTTATGCTGTACCCCCGTCAATGTCTGCCTCAGTTTATAGTGATAGGTGTAATGCTGTACCCCCGTCAATGTCTGCTTCAGTATATAGTGATAGGTGTTATGCTTAGTTTAGTTTAGAAAAACGTCGCCTCAGAGGGGATATGATAACATTATATAAATATATTCGGGGCCAATACAAACCATTGTGTGGAAATCTGTTCATAAACAGGACTATGCATAGGACACGTGGTCATGCTTTTAGACTGGAAGAAAGGAGATTTAGACTTAAGCAGAGGAAAGGGTTTTTTACAGTAAGGACAATAAGGATGTGGAATTCTCTGCCTGCAGAGGTAGTTTTATCAGAGTCTGTACAGACTTTTAAACTGCAACTGGATGGATACCTGGAAAAACATAATATTCGGGGATATAATCTTTAATTATGGGGAAACAGCTTATTGATCCAAGGAGAAATCTGACTGCCATTTTGGGGTCAAGAAGGAATTTTTTTCCCTGGTTAGTGCAAAATTGGAAAGAGCGAAACCGGGGTTTTTTGCCTTCTTTTGGATCAACAGCAACAAATTAACAGATATAGGAAAGGCTGAACTTGATGGACGCATGTCTTTTTTCAGCCTATATAACTATGTAACTATGTAACCCCGTCAATGTCTGCCTCAGTTTATAGTGATAGGTATAATGCTGTACCCCCGTCAATGTCTCCCTCAGTATATAGTGATAGGTGTTATGTCTTACCCCGTCAATGTGTGCCTCAGTTTATAGTGATAGATGTAATGCTATACCACCGTCATTGTCTGCCTCAGTATATAGTGATAGGTGTAATGCTGTACTCCGTCAATGTCTGCCTCAGTATATAGTGATAGGTGTTATGCCTTACCCCCATCAATGTCTGCCTCAGTATATAGTGATAGGTGTTATGCTGTACCACTGTCATTGCCTGCCTCAGTATATAGTGATAGGTGTTATGCTGTACCACCATCAATGTCTGCCTCAGTATATACTGATAATGGTAATGCTGTACCACCTTCAATGTCTGTGCCAGTATATAATGATAGAAGCTATGCAGTTTTAAAGTGTATGTGTGTGGGGGGGTGCCACATACAGGATCCGCCCCAGGTGCCAAATACTCTAGGTACGCCCCTGCCATTTGGCTGTCTAATCTCCAGTGTAAATATCCAAAGAACTTTATGCTAAGGAGTCTAAATGTGTCTCTACTATTGGCTGGAGACTTAACCGTAACAGGGAGAAGGTTTGGTAGAGGAGAGTATAGAGAGTGTTTTATCACTTTTGGCTGAGAGATTGCATCCCTTCTTTAGAATGGTTTCCAAATGGGGATCAACACTAAGCATGGGTAAGTATTTGTTCACTATATGACAAATTGCCTCAAACTCAAACTAAATTTAGAGAGGTTTAAATAGTCAACTATCCTTTTGCCTTTCAAAATGGCACTTATTAAGAACCTCTTAATAAGATATTTAGCTTTAAATCTTTAATGATGTCATTTGTACCTACTTTCTTTTTTGGAGCCCCGATGTGCATGCTCCTGGGTGCAGAGTTCTGTGCTAGAAGCAGCAGAAGCCAGAGTGACCCCTTCTTTGGAAATAGGAAGGGGCCATAAGGCTCCCTATCCTCCTCCAGCAAAGATAGGCTGCACTGCTCCTTCTTAAAAAGAAAAAAAACAGTGTCCAAAAACAAGGTGCCAAAATCATTGTGCCAAATTGTGGTAGTAGGACTCGCCAAGTGTTCGGTAACAGTGGAAAAAAATCACAAATTAATAGGCACTTGTGGAAACGAAGCGATATAAATAAATAAAAAAGGGCAGGCCATCACTGGCCTAGCCAGGTTCAAAAATAATCATCTTAACCCCAGGTCCAAAAGTTAGAAGGGGAAAAGCATGTGGTAAGGAAGACCGCCAGTGGATCGTGTGCTCACCATATGCAGTGGCGTGCCAAACTGCACATAGTAACTCCAGCATTTCTGCCGGGGCAAATCGGCACCTCGGGCTTCAGTGCTTTCCTGGTCCTAAGGCCAGAGGATAAGTGCCCCCCCCCAGTCCTAGGGGTACTACACACGATCTTAGCCAAAAGGGCGATGTCATTTGTACCTAAGCTACCTAACAGAGTGACATCCAGATAGTTTACAGTGTTAGCATGGGATTCAAATGTGAATTTAAGGTTAAAATAATCACTGATCTCATCTGGATCACCTTGCCAAACAAGTATCAGGTCATCTATGTAATGGAAATATAATATAAATATAATACAATAAATTACTTAAAACAGTTGGCATCTCCAAATATGTAAATATATTCCTACCAACCAAGAAATAGGTTGGCATATGAGGGGGTGAATTTCGCGCAATGCTGCACTGTTGTAGGTAACACCACTCATCAAAGACAAAGTAATTATCGTTAAGCAGGTAGTTTGTAGCTCATAGTAGAAAGTCAGCTAATACAGAATCAAAGTTTTATTTTCTCATTGAAATAATACTTGATTGCCTCAATTCCTTTTGACAGGGGTATACATGAATACAAAGAGAATGCATCTATCGTTAGCCACCTATAGTTTGACTCCCATTGGACATAATTTAAATTTGAATTAGATATTTGGTATCCAGGTATTTGAGTGTGGTTCATACCATCAATTATACTACTACTACAGTACTTCTTCTTGGATAACTGTTTCTTAGAAACCACCAACTGATTTTGTATGTTTGGAGTTTTTATTGTTATCACTGACTCCTTATCTCACCAGTAGTACAAAGGCTTCAGAACGTGGATGAATGGGAGCGGACATTACAGACTGAATGTACAGCTTGGTTGCAGACAAGTATTCTGGTTCAGAGACATTTTGCTTGTCCTGTCAGGATTGTCAAAGCATGCCTATATTTGGATGGATAGGTCCTCGTTGTTTCTAGCTGCCCCTGATTGTATAGCTCACTGTTGACGTGCGTTCTGTTCAATTATACAGATCCCTTCCATAAATTAGGTCAGGTATGCATAAACTAATAAAAATATTAAAAAACCTTACAAGGATCATTCTAGTATGGTTAAACATTACTGTCCACATTGTTCAAAGTGGTGTAAATTCATTTTGGAACAAAGAGAACTTTAAATTTAATAAAGTACTGGGATGTGGTCAAACCAGGATACATATTACGCTGAGACAGTTTGGGTAACTAGAACTTGGTAACAAAGTGCATGTTCGCATTGGTCTGATATAAATATGGCCTGGACACACTCTTGACTTACTTAATGAAATTACTAAGATTTCAATGAAAAGTAAGGTTGTCATTATGGGGGACTTTACTCTTCCTGATGTAGATTGGAAAAAACAAACAGCAAGGTCAGACAGGGCATCCTAAATTCCTTACATGGACTATGTCTTGGTAGCCAAAAATGAAGAGGCTGTGCTAGATTTCGTATTTACTAGACTGGTGCATTTGGATTCATACAATTTGCATTGTTAAGGAAAATTTAAGGGGAAAAAATTACCAATTTGGTCAATTCCTTAGACTCTCCGAAAAATGAGGAGGGACCACCAATGAAACAAATGAAAACAAAGTAAAGAGCTCCGATTTTTTTGTTTGAATTTTGTTGTTTTTTTCACACCCTAATTCACTTTGTTGTGTTCTTTCACACTTAAACCAACTCATTTGCTTTGTTGTGCTCTTTCACACTCACACCCACTCATTCACTGTCGTGCTCTTTCACGCTCACACCCACTCATTCACTCTGTCGTGCTCTTTCACGCTCACACCCACTCATTCACAATGTCGTGCTTTTTCACACTCACACCCTCTCAGTCACTCTGTCGTGCTCTTTCACACTCACACCATCTCAATCACTCTCTCCTACCTTCTTTGGTGACTGCTTCTTGCCAGAAAGCCGTGTCTACTTTATTTGTCCGCTGCTCCAAAAAGTTTCCCTTTGTATCTTTCTATTCATCTGTCTTTTTTCCTCTTCTGCTGTTGCTAAAAGTGTCCTTTCTTCATCCGCTTCTCGGTGGACATGGCCTTCCAGTCAGCTTTCCAAAAAAGAGCACACCCTCTCACTCGCTTACGAAGAAAGAAGAACAAGATACAAGATGAAGCTGCACGGCAAGGAGACAGTGACATGGAACTGGTCTGTGGAGAAGGCAAGAAGACATTGAAAAAGAGCATGTGAGAGGGTGAATGAGAGTGTAAAAGCATGACAGATGAATTTCGTTTCCATATGTAAAAAGCCCTCCGAATCATTTTTGCTCCATTTGTACAAATCTCGTATATGCTAATGTAGACTTAATTTCAAGAGTTACTGTAGGCAAATGTTTGGGTTCCAGTGATGATCAATCAGTGTGGTTTAATATAAAGAGAGAGAGATTGCATTGAACAAGATTAAAACTAAGGTTTTTTATTTTAGAAAGGTGATTTTTTCTAAATTGGAGAGATCTGTAGGCAAGTCTTTGGAAGTTAGAACTGTAGTACCACATCCGAAAAAGGTAGCAGGGAAAGAATCAGCCAACTACAGACCAGTACGCCTTACGTCAAATTAAAACCATTAAATAGATATAAATATCTGGAAGTACATGGTTTCCATGATACAAGAGCATGGTTTTACTACAGGAAGATCCTGTCAAACTATCTTGACTGGATTACTAAAATAGAGGAGGAGCTGTTGATTTCACCTATCTAGATTTTAGTAAGGCATTTGACACCGTCCCCAATAGAAAACAATAGAATAAATAAAATTGCATTGGATGTCAGAATAGAAAAACGGTTAAGGCAATGGTTGAGTGGCAGGAGGCAGAAGATTGTAGTTAATGGTGTATATTCAGAGGAAGGTTTTCTACTTTAGGGATCAGTATTTAAAAACAGACCAATTAATATTTTTCTTAGTGATACTACAGAAGGTCTTAATTGTAAAGTATGTCTTTTTGCAGATGATACCAATGTTTTCAACAGGGTAGACCTTCCAAGTGGAACAAGTCAAATGGTAATAACCTAATTAAATTAGAAGAGTGGCTACAAGTGTGGCAGCTGCAGTTTAATGTTAATAAAGGCAGGATATAGCATTGGGGACACTTCTTTCAGCAACAACAGAAGACAGGGACTTAGGAGTAATTATTTCTGATGACTTAGAGGTTAACAGTGCAATAAAGCAAAAGGGTGTAGGGTTGTATAGCAAGAGGCATCAATAGCAGAAAGGAGGTGATTATGCAACAGATCTCTGGTCAGCCCACCTACAGAAGGATATTGCATTGGAGAGCGTTCAGAGCAAAATGGTAAGTGGTAAATGGTAAGGACAGAAATTATCAGGGAAGTCTAAAGGATCTTAATATGTACAGCTCGGAGGAAATACTGTGTAATACTATCACATGCTGTGGTGATCTAACACTCATCTGCTTCTGGCTGCTACTGTGTTAAATTGGGATCAGCAAACTAATATTAATGTGTGTGTTCCTTTCCCCTTTCATTGCAGATTGGCCAAAGTAAAGGAACCATCAATCACAGTCATAATCAACAAAACGGTCCATCCACTTCATGCCACAAATGTTTTGATTTATCAATCATTTATTCTGTACCCATCCTAGACACAGTTCCTATCCACTTTCCCAGAGAAAGAGCACCAAAACAGGTTGTAACCGGAGTGGTCACAGTGCGTTCTGAGGTGAATGTTCGGTGTCGCTGAATGCCTTGCTATCAAGGCATTTCAGCAACACCATTGAAGCTTAGGAGGCAATCGTTGATTGCCTCCTAAGCTCTTTTAATATGGGCATCCACCACTATACAGTGTTTGGCAGGCTTTGACCCCCCCGGGAGGGGCCAAATATGGCCCCTGATGCTGATCTTGGTGTTGCTGAATGCCCCGACATCAAGGCACTGCAGCAAAACGGTTTTAGTGAAGAAAATGATTGTAAATTGCTTTCTAAGCTTGTTTAATGCCATGCACCTCATAGCTCGTTAACACTTAATGAGAGAGAATGACAGCTTGTACCCCTTTACTTGCCCTTAACTGCTTAGGTCCTAGCCCTGAAACTTTTTCCCAACCCAGCCGCCCTTAACCCAAATGAGACACAACACTCATTTGTGGGTAAGAGCGTGGACCACAGCTTTATTAACTCATCATGAACTAGCACATAACAACTCTAAACATCCTGCCAGTTGCTGTGTTCACCCACAGGCAAACACCCTAACACATTACCAAGAGCTCTCATTCTGCATACCATCAGCCTCCCCAGAACTTGTCTTCCCAAGCCTTCTTCACACACCAGATCATCTAATGAAAAGGGGATGGCCACCTCCGGACCTTGACACAGGCCAGCTCCTTTTCTATCCCATTCTCCAACCCAAGGCCAATCTCAAGGCAAATGATGTATTAGCACTCCACCCATCCTGGTGACAAATCACGCTACTGCTACTTTCAAACTCCTTCAACAGTTTTAGGCCTTAGCCCCACTTGCCTTTGCCCACACTAGATATTACATCCATAACATCCTTGAAGAGTGCATAATGTCATAATATTTCTCTTTAATGTGAAGAAATCAAATCAAATTGTACAGACCTTACTTAAATCATTACCACATATATGTACCATCAAAATAATAGACCTACTTAAAGACTAACACACAAATGTCCCACCAACATACAATGGCAATTTCATACAGGGAACCCAAGTTACCCAATACACTCATTCCTCTGTCAGATGAGCCGTCCAGTAGATAATGTCTGATTATCCAAACCAACCCGGGCAATTAACCTGAAGGAATAATTATAATAACCACGGCAAATAAATATACAACCAAAATCTCTCAGCGCCCCAACAACCTAAAAGTGTTATGCCTGTTGCTGTCACCCCTGCCCTGGTGGCCTCTGCCAAGAAGGCAACATTCGTGTGAATGAGATAAGAGACCCAGCAGTTAGGCCAAGTGACGGAAAAGGCATGGGTTAGTGCAACTGGACACCAAGCTGAGCCATTAGCCTGAATGAGAACCTTTGCACCTCTCCCAACCTGGTCCATTTTTGATCTTCTAATAGGTCATAGAGCCAACCACTGCTTAAGCACTACATCCTGAACCTGGAGGGCAGACTCAGCAATAGCCCTTGGAGTAATAGAAGGTGGGCCCTTTAGATCTGGAACTTTCTGCTTCTTCCAACAAAGATCCCACCAACCCACTGACCTAAACGTGAAGGATAGTGCCGAGCTGTCCCCAAAGCCTTCAGGCCTGACAAATACAACAATGTAACCTGAACTCTACCATCCTCCAACCCCTGTACTTCTTCTAACAGACAAGTCATCTACACCTGTAGAGACTCCATAAGGAGTGGGGAAAGTGTACCCTCATAGCTGCTGTCTGTCTGGAACTGTAGGCGAGAGAATGTGCCAAAAATTATGCCTCACCAGTGATGTAATATGCCCTTACCCTATATTAAACCCCAGATACAGCTTAACCAAATGCTACAATAGGGATAAAACCAGTGGGGAGCTAGAAACAGAGCAATTAATCACATGCACTACACTCATTATCTGTCTGGAACACAGCCTGTTTATCAGTTGGCAGCCTCCACCATAACTCCACTTCCACGAAGTTTGGAAATAACTCCAGAGCCCAAACAATCATCCAGCCATAGCTGAGAACACCATTGACCCTGGTAGTATGCTCCCATGCCCAATGAGCCAGTAAACAGTTCCAAGTCAATGTTAGAGCATTTTCCCTGCTGGCAGCAAGTTTGCCCATTGTTTTTTCAAGAAAGGACTCCCAGTCCTTTAAATGCCAGTATTGAGTGGGTAATCCCAACACAATGTGTGGGAACCCGTATACCAGCTAAAGCCAATGATAACCTCCCCACGGGAAAGACCCTACAACCAAAAGCCAGATGACCCAATAATGCTTGAATTTTTTTGAACTGAACCTTCTCAGAACCCTTAACCCTAGCTAGCTGGTAAAACAAGGCTGGCAGCTTATTCCAAGGGAGCTGAAAAACCATAGTTCTATCAATTTCAATCCCCAGAAACTGTGCCCTGGGCTTTATTTAAAGGCTCTCTAGTAGACATTGGCTCCAAGGGCCTATGTATTAAGTGGATATAGAGGCAAAAGCTGCACATTCCTACCTGGAATCCCTTGTAGTAGTGACAGCATAACAATATTTCAGAGGGGAAACCAAGTTTAATAGTTTGACTGGTTGGTGTAGATGGGTTCTCCCCGTCACCCTTACCCCACCAAAACTTATGTGTGATCTCCAAAAACATCAGCAGGATAACATTGCCCAAGGTCCAAATTCACCACAATATTTTTATTAGTGATATTGCAGAAGGTCTTGGTGGAAAGATATGTCTTTTTGCTGACGACACAAAAATTTGCAACAGGGCTAATGTTCCTGGAGGGAGAAGCCAGGTAAATTGGAAAAATGGTCAGAGCTGTGGTAACTGGCATTTAATGCGGATAAATGCACAGTAATGCATCTAGGGTATAAAAACCCAAGGACTGAGTATAGAATATTTGATACTGTCCTAACCTCAACATGCGAGGAAAGGGATTTAGGGGTAATTATTTCTGAGGATTTAAAGGTAGGCAGACAATGCAGTAGAGCAGCAGGTAATGCTAGCAGAAGGCTTGGTTGTATAGCGAGAGGTATTAGCAGTAGAAAGAGGGAAGTGCTCATGCCATTGTACAGATCACTGGTGAGACCTCACTTGGAGTATTGTGTACAGTACTTGAGACCGTATCTCCAGAAGGATATAGATTTGTTGAAGAAAGTTCAGAGAAGGGCTATTAAAATGGTTCATGGATTACAGGATAACACTTACCAGGAAAGGTTAAAAGATCTTAACATTTATATCCTGGAAGAAAGATGTGTCAGAGGGATATGATATGAAACATTTAAATACTTAAAAGGAATCAACAAGATAAAAGGAAGAGAGTTTCTTTAAAAGGAGAAATACTACCATAACAAGAGGACATAGTCATAAGCTAGAGGGGCATAGGTTTAAAGGGTAGTGGATGCATGGAATAGCCTTCCAGCAAAAGTGGTCGATGTTAATACACTAAAGACATTTAAGCAAAGATGGGATAGGCATAAGGCCAAGCTAGATATAGGATAAGGCCAGGTACTAGGGTTGCAACCTTTCTTGCAAAAAAATACAGGCCAGGCTAATTTGCATAATTCATTATACATGCATGACATCACAGAAACATAATGTGCACACCCCCCCCAATATTTCCTGTCACAGAAACATAATGTGCACCTACCTTCACCCCAAAAAACCCTAGAGGTTGAGCAGACTGGATGGGCCTAATGGTTGTTATCAGCTGTCACTTTCTATGTTTCTGTGTTAATCCTTCTGAACACATTTAACATTTAACATTAATACCAAACAGCCATCAGAAGTCACAGACCGAAATGTCATCAAAGTAATGAAGCAAAGTGGAGGAACTGGATGCTGGACCCACAACCCCAAAAATATACATAAAAAGTAAATGAGAAAGAAATTTAATTTAAATGAAAAAAGTAGCTCCAAGTTAAACGGGGAGTTACGTATATACGCTTTCATTAAGTCATCAGTACTAATATAGTAAGATCCAAGAGGGAAGACAACCAAATTCCTTTTATTAGTATGCGTTCACAAAACAAATAAGTGATTGAAAATGGTCCCTTTAAAATCCACACCGACGGAGAAAGAGAGCTGTTGAATTGTGAAAAAAAATAATCTTAAATGCCCTTCATTGTTGTATTCCATAGCGAAAAAATCCCAGGAAATCTTATCTGTAGAGGCAGAGTTCCAGTGTCTCGTCCAATGTCTCTGAAGCTCTACAAACACCAATTCATTTCTTCTCATAGAGATTTCCTCAGGGAAGTTTATTTCATTTATTTTTCTTTTTATTTGATCTATACTGATTTAACAACATAGTCTACTGCCTCGTCACAAGAAAATATATTTTTTTAATGTATTATTTTTATTGAGAAAGGTGTGAAAATAAAATAGAAAATTCCATCAATAACTTTACCATAATGTATGTATCACTCCTGCTAGAAACCAAGTATAGAAAATCATGTACACTTTTGCACCACAGCAGTGTTGTAAGGGAGCTCAACCTCATCAATCCAAACTGCCCAGATAAGTAGATTGAATTTAGATTCAAAAGTTTTACATTGAGTTTTACATTGAGTGGACTGATATCTTCTACTGTCTACATACAAAATTGTATAAGGGTGTATTGGGGCTGTAAAGTATGTATAGAGCATTTATACCAATCACAAAAGTTATGGTGGGTAAAGGTGATAGAAAACCCTTCCACTTAAAATGAAGGGGGTAGTAGAAACATTATTAAACACTCATCGTCATACAGACACCAGACAAGCCAGAAGGTTTGTTTTTTCCCCTCAGAAATCTCATTGGGCTGCCACAACCACAAGGGATTCAGGGTAGGCACATGCAAATAAGATCAACAATGATCACCTTTATAGAACATTTATAGGCACTGTAGATGGGAGCTCAACCTCATACAGAAATACAAAGCAACTTTAGTTAAGCACAAAATGTTTTACCATTGCAACATTGTTGCATGCACTTCCACTTAGCGGTTATAACTTGAACTATTGACCTGGATAAGGGGGGTCCTTTATAGTCTGGGGGAATATTGTATGGTAATAAATAATTTCACACAAACTTGCATGCTGTATATGTAGTGGAGACAAGTTCTTGAAAATAAAAATATGATTTGACATTGGCTTTGAAAAGGTTAATCCAGAACATAAATCTTAAACAATCTTTATGCAATGTTAACAGACATAACTCTGTAAACACAAATGCCTGTGAAACAGCTGAGCTGTTCAACTTTATATACACCCATCTCTATTACTATACGCAAGTTTACAGCAGCATATCCTTCTTTTGTTGAGTAGACGTGTGATCCATAGATGGCCTTTATAACTATAGCTATTAACCATAATTTATGCTTTGTCGTCTCAACTGTCCAGCTGTTACCATACTGCCTGACAGGTGACATATTCACTATTTTAAACAAACCTAGTTATGTAAATATAGTGAATGCTATCACACCCTAGCAGCAATACGTTATTAGATGAAGTGACAATGTTACAGAAAAATTAAATTAGGAAAGAGACAACTTACTGGCAAGGGAGAAGGTTAATATACAGGTTTCAGAGGGTGTGGTATATTAGCTATTATCTAGATAACCCTGTTCTAGTCAAGTGTGATATTGGCATTCAGAGGGTAATACCAAAAATGTAACAATGGACATTGTCATGATTAACTCATGGGATATAGTGGATGCACGGAAGGGTAATCCAGCAGAGGTGGTTAGTTTATTTGTGTAGGTATTCAATGAGTTAATCTGATGTAGGTTTAAATCATTTTCTTTGTGTATGCCCTCCATATCTAAATTTGGCTAGAAGTATCATCTTCCCAGGATCCCTGTGGTGATTCATGGCCCAACTGATAAGGATGACCCCAAGTGGAGGGGTTTTCCATCACCTTTACCTCACCATAACTTTTTTCTCAATTCTCCGTTTATTGATACATCAGTCAGATAAGATACAAGTAAGAGTGTACATTAAAAGGTGACAATACAAAGGAGATTTAATGGTACAAGTATCCATCGGTAAGAAGATAAATACAGGCATTGTCATAGAGCAGAGACTAAAGTGCATCACCATGAAAGTCAGTACAAATCCAATGTCTCATGAATCGGAAAGTGAATAGACGTATAACTGAGAGAAGCAGATGAGTATGTGAAAATCATCAACATAAAAAAAGGAAAACAAAAATCAAAACACCATCAGGGAAAGTGTAATAGACACAAATAAAAAAAAAATGGAAAAGCACCATGTCATATACTATGTTGTACAAGTTTGTGTGTGTGTAAGATGTGTGGAAATATGACACAACCAGGGGCAGGGACCCATATCACTGAAGTGTAGAGGAGAAGTTTGTCATCTAAGGCACGGCCGAACCGTCGGAAGTTCCAAAAATGGCTCTAAAGTCAGGAGACGAAACAAAGGAATGCTACCCAAACCATCTGAGATCATGTTGATGGCCTTTACCCCTAGCGGACCACACCAATTCCTCCATTTGGGCAATAAACATAATTGTATGAAGCCAAGCCTTTAAAAGCGGTAGGTTGGGAGACTTCCAAAACTGCGGGATAACCAATTTTGCCTCATTGATTAAATGGATTAAAAGCTGCATGCGGTAGGGGGTTAAGATGCAGGAGCATGGTTGCAGGAGGGAACTGTAAATCAGGAGCACAAACTACCTCTAAAACCTTCCACACAGTACACCAGAAATCTTGGATCGTAGGACACAACCACCAGAGATGGTACAGGGTACCCTCACTAGTCCCACATCGCCAGAAAGTGTCCGAAATAGAAGGCACAAACCTATGTAGGTCTGCTGGAACTTTGTACCAACGTATTAGGAGCTTATAGGAACATTTTTGTAGCTTACTTGAGAGAGATCCCTTGTGTATGGCCAGAAGTGCATTGTCCTAATCCTGCGATGAGGGGGAAATACCAAGATCCCTTTCCCATAGGCTGAGGAAAAAGGGTTTAGTAGTGTAGACAGAGTCCAGCAACAAGGCGTATAGGGCCGAGAGTAGGTGTGGAGGTTCAGCAGGTAATACACATAGAGATTCAAAGCTGGAGAGTGGTCTAGTCAAGAGGGGAATCTGGGGGATAGATGAGGCAAAATGTTTCAGTTGATGCAAAAAGAAACGTTGGGCCTGAGTAGTAGCGGGAGAGGTAAATCATCAGCGGTAACAGTGAGAGTCCCTGGGAACACATGAAAGTAGCGCAGAGGCACTTGCGAGATAGATCTAAGAGGCAGTGAACGGTGCGGAGACCAACCCGGAGGGAACTCTGGGTTAGGAACAAGGGGAAACAGGGGACAAAGTGCAGAGGACAACATCCCCCTAACATACCTGCAAATCCTGTACGTAGGGTATACTGTGGTGAGCCCCCTCGGCGTAAGCATGCATACGAGCCAGATATCCACGGAAAGACATTGAGTGGCAATGAAATTAGGGTTTCCTCGATTGCCAACCACTGCTTGGGGACCCCTATGGTCCATTCCACGACCCTCCGCAGGTGGAATATGATGGTGAGAGATAAAAAAGGTGTCAATACGTGTATAGCTGTTGTGTAGGGGCGAATGATAGGTATAGTCCTTTTCTACAGGATTTAACATCCTCCATACATCTAGCACATCAAGTTATGCTAAGTGCAAGAGACGTTCCATTTATTTTAGTATACACGATATGGGACCTGTCGGTAGAGCTGTCTAAATGGGGATTTAAAACCATATTCAAATCTCCCCCAATATTGGAAGGCCCTCTTGAAATTCCATGAGCTTTTTAATCGTGGATGACAAGAAGCAGGGGTGCTGGCGGTTGGGGCATATACATTTGCTAGAGTAATTTTATGAGCTCCTAAAAACCCTTTTATAAAAATACAGCGTCCATCCAAGTCTCTCTAGCTATCAGTCAACCGGAAAGGTAGAAGTTTATGTAGGAGGATAGCTACTCCTTTAGAGTTGGAGTGGGGTTACTGGATACAAATATGGATGTATATCTACGGTTCGTCAGTTTAGGCTCCTTAGAGTCTCGGAAGTGTGTTTCCTGCAAGAAAGCAATACGCATGTAACAGGGTCACCGTACCCAAGGGCTGAGGGCTGAGGAATCACCAGTCAGTCCCTCATATGGATAGCTCCTGCTATGCACGGATTGGTCAGACCACCATTCGTAGCAAAACAAGAGGAACTCTTTATTGCAAAACACACCAAACTTTATATAGATCCTTAATTCAATGAACACAAAACCAGCCCCCAATCTCATCAGCCACATCCCATCACAAATCCCATCAGTATACAGGGAATGTATAAAATGAGGGGATTAAGGAATACAATGGGTTCTCCCACCTGTGTTATCCCCCCTGTAGTGCGGGTGCCGTCTGGGCAGACAGGGCTGTGCTGGGTGATTAAGAGTTCTGAAGGTGAAGTTTGGACCTTTTTTCGGGCCCCTGGTATTCAACCCCTGGTATTCAGGGAGACTATTTTAATGAGTTCAAGTGCTATATTCAAATTTGTTAGAGAAATCTGCATCAAAGAATGGCATGACGGGCAAAGGTACATATTCCCCGGGTATACATAATATAACAAAAACAAAACTAAAAACATAAAAGGAAGGAGAACTGAAGCAAACTCTCAGAGAACTATCCAGAGAAAGATGCCACAGCATCAACCAGAGAACATGTTGTCCAGAAGACTGGACAGGTACCAAATAATAGAGGCCCAGAAGGCTCCGTATGGAGAAACCAAGAGAAGAAAACAAACAAACATTGTGTGAGTGTATAGGTGATGTATTAGTGAAAATATTCCATGCAGAATTCCATGAGTGTAAGTGTAATGTGGGTGCGTGCGATATAAAGCTGCAAAAAGGGCAGATCAGTGGCTAAGGTGGAACAGGCCGCAACTGATGGTCCAAAGGCCCAAAAAACTAAAAGAAAAAAGAGCCCCCCCAGGGTAAACTTAGGATCGGAATGGACCGTAGCTACGGGTTGTCACACGTGAGGGCCGCGGATCCCAGGACATGAGCATCAAAACAGAAAAAAAGGCAAAATGTAAATATAAAGTCACAGAGTAGATGTAGCTCACATAGTTCACGACATCTGTAGACCACAAGTGAAGGATATAAGGCAGACAGAGTTCCCATCGGTGAAGAGCAGTTGGAACGCGATGAGGAGGAGTGATCTTCATCTAAAACCAGAGCGTAATCTCTGCGGCTGTAAACTGGAAAGCGAGCGTCGCTCTGAAGCTGATAACTATAGGGGACAGCCAGTGTCCACGAGGTGAAGAAAGGGATCCTCGTCGTTAACCTCTGTCCAACACTTAGGAGGAAGGATCTCAGGGCTAATGGGGGAGACGGGGGATGCAATCAAGCCAGTGTGCCTGTCGGCAAACCAATATAGGTAGAACCGCCTAGCCAGTGAGGCAGAGGGTTATCAAGGGTCCTCACGCCTTGAGGGGGTCTTAGTTGAGCGCTTGGAGCGGAGCTTGCGTTGTGGTAGCTGGGACCAAAATCCAGGAGAGTCTGTCAGTCTCATTATGGGTACTGGAGAACTTGTCCATTCCGGGAGGGAGATCAAAACGCCGTCAGAAATCCCTGAAGATCGGACAGCTGTCGTAATATAACAGCTTGGGTACCATGCCGGGCAATTAAGAATGGGAACCCCCATTGGTATGGGATTTCCACGTCGCGGAGAACTGTGTGGAGGGGACGTAGAAGCCTTCTGGTTTGCAGGGTGATCGGTGAGAGGTCCTGAAAGATATTAATCTTATCGCCATGGAAGATAATGTCCCGTTTAGTACAGCACTGTCGCATTATTTGTTCCTTTACCCGGTACTCGTGGAGACAACAAACAACATCCCGCAGTGCCATGTCTTCCGGGCTTAGCGCCCTGTGGGCTCTATCAAATATGATGGGGTATCCTCAGGCATATCGAGGATACTAGGGAAACTAAGGCCTGAAGGGTGGATGGTAGGTCCGTGGCAAGGATGGATTCGCATAGGCCTCTGATCCTAAGGTTGGACCTTAGGATATATATATGTTGTTTGCCCTGGGTGGGTTGATATATACAGTCGATATAAAAAGCCTACACACCCCTGTTAAAATGCCAGGTTCTTGTGATGTTATAGAACAGGGTTGTCCAAGTTTTTTCTGCAGTGGGCCACTTCATCAGAATTGTATACGTGCGCGGGCCGCACTCATTTTTCACTGTGAGAAAATATGGCCTTTAATAAAATATGCAGATTAAAATAAAGTAAATGACACAAAACCTTTACTTTTCCTCTCACTGATTTCTGGGCCTAGAAAGTTTTGTGACTACAAATTCAGGATTCAGGATAATTAAAAATGAAATAGTTCTATTTATTCTAGGGATGCACCAAAATGAAAATTCTGGACCAAAACATTCACGGTTCACTTAGCCAAAACCGAAAATGACCCCCCACCTTTAAAAATAATAATAAAAACTCACATTTTTAATAAAAGTAGGTAACACACCACAATTGGACAAAAAAATAATATGACTTGGCATGATAGGAGTGTGATTGCTAAGCGCAATCACACTCCTATCATACACAGACAGCCATTACATGCTGGTAC
>VKOC01021121.1:0-36957 GCA_009364415.1 Spea multiplicata | reverse complement strand
TTGACATTAAAGTCAGAGATGACTTTAGGCAAAAAGGAAGGTTTAACGTATAGAACAACTTTATCTTGGTGGAAAATAGTAAATTCCGGAGCCGCGGAAAGAGCTTGAATCTCACTAATCCTCCTTGCCGAGGTAATGGCGACCAAAAAAGCTGTCTTGATAGACAAAAACTTGAGAGACACCTCGTCTGAAGGTTCGAACGGTGCGGAGCAGAGTGCTTGAAGGACCACTGACAAATCCCAGGAAGGAAAATGTGAACGTCTGGGTGGCCGTTGAATTGTGACTGCCTTAAAGAACCTCCTGACGAGAAGCTGAGAAGCCAATTCAGACAGAAGAAAATGACTCAGGGCTGAAACCTGTCCTTTAAGGGTCGAGACAGTGAGACCCGCCGAGCACCCTTCCTGCAAAAAGTCCAGAACGGAAGTAGTGGATGGAGAGGAGAAATTCAAATTTCTTGAGACGCACCAGTGAAGAAATCTCTTCCAGACTCGAAGATAGATAGCAGATGTAGATCCTCTTACTGAATTTAGGAGAACCTCCGTCATAGAATTGGAAATGCCTCTGCCCCGGAGAATCATCCTTGCAGCAGCCAGGCCGTCAACCTGAATCGCAGAAGAACATCCCTGGAGAGGTTCCTGTTTTCCAGAAGATGGGAGGATACCGGTAGTTCCCATACTGCAATCGCCAGGTTGAGCAGCTCCGAAAACCAACTCCGATTCGGCCAATAAGGGAGAACGGCCAATACTCTGGCTTCGTCTACTCGAATTTTTTGGAGGATCCGAGGAATCATGGCTACTGGAGGAAACACATAAGCCATCTTGAAAGACCAAACCACCGACATACCGTCTAGCAGGGGAGGATTGTCCTGCCTGTAAAGGGAAGCAAAAATCGGCACTTTCTTGTTCTGTCTGGTCGCCATCAGGTCTATATCTGGCAGGCCGAACTTTTGAACCAGGAGAGAGAAGATGCCCTTGTTCAAGGACCAGTTGGCTTGGGAGCACCGAGCTCTGCTGAGGTCGTCCGCCAGGCCGTTGTCTATTCCCCTGATGTGAGTAGCCGCTAAATCCTGTAGATTTCCCTGGGCCCAGAGCATGAGCTCGTCTGACAGGTTCTGGAGAATTGGAATGCGGGTGCCACCCTGCCTGTTTATATAAGAGACCGTGGTGGCATTGTCGGAGTGGATTCTCACAGCTTTTCCCCGTAATCTTGGACCGAAGGTCTTGAGTGACAGGAACACCGCTTTCAGTTCCCGAAAGTTTGATGATTGGGCTTGATCGATTGAGGACCAGCTGCCCTGACTGCAGAGGTCTAGAAGATGAGCTCCCCAACCTACCTTGGAGGCATCCGTGGTGAGGGTGACCCAATGACGTGGTAGAAAAGATCGCCCTTGGGAGAGGCGCCCCTTCGCTTTCCACCAATTCAGCCGGAGTAAGACTTCCCTGGATACCGTGAAGGTAACATCCAGATCCTCCGGTCTCCTGGACCACTGTTGTAGGATGTCCCATTGAAGGGGTCTCAACTGTGCTTTGGCCCAGCTTACTGCCGGAATAGACGCTGTAAGGCTGCCCAGGATACTCATAGCCGACCTGAAGGGAAGGGTTGGATTTTGTTGCAGCCAGGAAACCTGATCCTTTATCCTTTTGATCTTGGAGTGCGGGAGATAAAGTCTTGAAGAGACGGAATCCACTATGAGCCCCAAAAACTGGATCTTCGTAGTTGGAATGAGGTTGGATTTTTTGTGATTTATGATCCAGCCGTGTTCCCCCAAACATCGGGTTGTAAAGCTGAGATGTGCCCGGAGCTCCTGAGAAGAACTTGCTTTTAGCAGCCAATCGTCTAGATAAGGGACGACTGTGACCCCCTCTTTCCGTAAAGCCGCTGCAATAGGAGTTAAAAGCTTTGTGAAGATCCGAGGAGCTGACGACAGGCCAAAAGGGAGAGCAGTAAACTGGAAATGACGAACTCCTGTCCCGACTCTTATGGCAAACCTGAGATATTTTCTTGAGGCGATGGCGATAGGCACATGGAGATAGGCATCTTTTAGGTCTAATGTAACCATAAAGTCCCCTTGTTCCAACAGGCGGGTAACCGAGAGAATGGATTCCATTCTGAAGTGACGGTAAGGAATACACGCATTGACTCTCTTTAAATCCAGAATCGGACGGAAGGACCCATCCGGTTTTGAGACCAGGAAGAGACGGGAATAAACTCCCTGAAACTCCTGATTCTTTGGAACAGGCTCTATGACACCTTTTTTTAGAAGGGTAAGGCTTTCGGAAAACAGCGTTGAGTTTTTTACCGGAGAGGGGTAAAACGAAATCAGGAACAGAGGCCGAGGAATTGTGGAAAACTTGATCCTGTACCCGTCCGCAATGATTCTGAGGACCCAGGAACTGCTTGTGGTTTGTTTCCATTTTGGTAAGAACCATTGCAGACGACCTCCAACACCGTCAGAACTTCCTACCCTCTGGTTTCTTAGGGTGTTCCTGAAATTTCCTCTCGTGTTGTTTACGAAAGGGCTGAGTCTTGAAAACCGGTTGAAAAGGCCTGGAAGGTCTATACTGGAATCGTTTGTTCCATCTGCTTTTCCTATCCTGAGGAAGTGCCTTTTTAGTATCAGACATGTGTTTGATTAGTTCCTCCAAGGAAGAACCGAATAGTTTTGTTCTTTCAAAGGGCAGATCGCATAAAGTAGATTTGGAGGCAGTATCCGCTGCCCAGGAACGAAGCCATAATGCCCTTCTGGCAACGGAAGACAAACCCATGTTACGGGCTGAAAGCTTAAGGCCCTCTTCTGCAGCTTCCAGCAGGAAGCTATTAGCCAGTCTCAGGTTCTTAAATAGTTTGGACAAACCTTCATCCATAGATTCTGAAAGACTGTCCTCTAAGGACTGCAACCAGATACCTTGTGCTTTAGCCACAGATGCGCTAGACAACGCCACTTTACACTGGAACCCAGATGATTGGTAAACCCGTCTGCAAGACGTTTCTGCCCTCTTATCCATAGGATCCTTCAGACCCGACACTTCACTAATGGGAATGGTCGTACGTTTGGAAAGCTGGGCTATCTGGACGTCAACTTTAGGGATATCTTCCCATTTTTCATCGCCTTGAAGGCAAAAAAGCTGCTTAGAGTGCTTAGATATAAAGGCTCTTTTGCCTGGATTATTCCACTCTCTAAACATGAGATTCTGCATGTGAGATAGTATAGGCAACCCTTTAGGGTGCGCCGACAGGTCTGAATCCTGAAAAAGCCGTGAGACTTGCTTAACAAATTTACGCAGCTCCTGTGGAGGAAAATTGGTCTCATCCTCTGACTCTTCACTAGATGAAGCCGAATAGGACGAGCTAGAAACCTCTCCAGAGGACAAATCAGACTGAGGGGATGAAACCCTCTTACGTTTGTGGGATTTAAGTTTAACGGGTTCCACAGGTGTAGCTGCTGCTGCTTTAAACGTTTCAAACGTTTGTGCCAGGTTGTCCTGGAACCAACCTAAAAAAGACTGCATGTCCTTTTGTTTTTCTTTTGCCAAACTCTCAGCGGAGCAGGCATTGCAAAATTTTTTCTTACAACCATCCGGCAACGGAGTGGCACATTCAGTGCACGATAAATGTTTGGTTTTAACCACAGCCTTTTTTGGAGCAGGTGTAAGAGATTTCTCTTTATCCGGCTTATCTGGTGAAACCGGACCAGACATCTAATATAAAACAACAAAAAAAAAAGAAAATATTTAGTAGAAAAAATACAGGGCAGAGGATTTGACGGGGTAAGAAAAACCAAATCCTACCTTACAACTCCTCAATCCGTGTGGGGGGGCTGGTGACACGGAAATCCCAGTGTTGACGAGCTCCTCTGCTGTCAGACTGGGCAGCACAGCTTTATATATGCGAAAACCAGTTAGTTTTCGCGCCCTGAACAGAGAAAACTGATTCACGCATGCTCAATAGCGTGTCAGTATTCTTGGTGGAACGCAGCGCCCTCTGGCGTGCGTTCCACCGCTGTGCGCATGCTCCAAATATTTTGCCGGCATAAGAGCGCGGCGTTCAAAAGCTCCGTAACGTCCGCCGATGCGGACGTTACTCCTCGCTCTGCTCACCACCCGGGGAGCAATCGGAGGGAACCCCCGGACACAACCCGTGTGCCCCACCAACGAAAAAGAAAAGGTCCGTCCCTGACAAGGGACAAGGAAGAACTGGAGGTACTGGGGCTGCCGGGGCTCTTATAGTGGGGAGTAGGAGGGGTTAAGGGGGATCTTAACCTCTTCGTTTCTAGGTCCTTGTCCCTAGGAAGAGCGACACCCCGTGGTACTGACACTATATGACAGGAAAAATTAAGATTTCTTATACATCAGAGCGTCTTATATACGGCAATAGAAACTGATGTGTAGTTTTAGAATGTTAACTAGAGAAGTAAAATAGCGAGCTTCCAAACAAATAAGCAGAGACGCATTATGGGAACAAAAGGTTACAAAAATGACACGTATAAAGTCAGACTGGCCTTTACGATGCTATTTTTCTGTACAAATATTTTGTGAAGTATACGCTAAGAGGAAAATACATCTACCAGAGGGTTGACCAAAATCTGCAGCTGTCAGCTTTAGCAATGTGGACCGTCATAATTCCAGTATTCCTTACGTACTACTCACCCTTGAGCTCTTCCTCCTAGGTGCTGGTGTAATGCTTAAATCCTGTTTTCAAAACCAAAAGATAAAATCAACGGTTAAAGGAGAGCAACTTTCACTCTTCCCACATTCTTAAATAAAGTCAATGTGGGGACACACGTTTGCCGACAGCTTTGCTGAAACAGATCAGCAACAAATACCTCATTTGTGTTTCTACTCTAGTCTTAACAATGCATTAGTTATTGTTTTATATAGCGGCATCATATTCGAAAGCGCTGTGCAACGGGGACAATCAGGACATAATATGACTTCAACATGAGGGGGGAACCTGCTCAAATGAACTTTCAATATAGAGTAAGTATGATATTCATTATATTATGTCTATGAAATGGTTTTAATTTGTGATACACTTCTAAAATCTTGCTAAGGAAGAACAGAATACATAGAGCATTTTTCTGTCTCCACAGTTTGACTGCCAATAAACACAAGCGTCATGTTTTTAAACCCCAATTGTGATTTCAGGCATTCCTGTAGATGAAAACTAGAATTTTGCAGAAACCAACTAAATAAAATTTTAAACTGACTCCAAAACCCTAACCATAAATTTAATTCATATCTATTTATACACAATAAACGATACTTTCTTAGAAATTTCTGATTAAAAAGATAATTGTTAAACAATAAATATAGTTTTATCAATTTTGGGAGCTCCAGCCAGAAATATTCATATAGCTTACCTTGGGAGTGGGTAATGGTGCAAGGGATGCATGGGTAAGCTGGAAACAAAACAGATAGTGAGTAGAATTCTATAGATTATATATTTACTTACATATATATATATATATATATACACACACACACGGCCACTTACAATGGCCAGGGGTTTTACATGCAAATGACATTTTTATTTGAAGAGTTTCCAATTTACACAAATATACAAACATTGACTTATATTGGCTGATCATTTTCTTCAAATCAAAGACACCTTCTTGTATTAACAAAATGGACTCTAAAAGCATGTCTAAAAGTACATGGAGCAAACATTAAAACTTACTGGCCTTACTGGGTCTCATATTAGGGTTGCATCAGTGTCTCCTTTCTATATCCTCTAACACTAGAGTGGCATACATTTGGTGAAACAAACAAAGGCACTCAATCTTCTGTAAACTGAAGAATGAAAACATATTTACCAGCGTCTTCCTTGGCATAATTTTCTTGGCAGTGATTTGCCTTTTGATGACTGGAACTGGCATCTAAAATGTTGAAATTAGAATTAGAAATTTGACAAAACCTGAAGAACTCCTCAATATGCATTACTCTCTTTCTCCATGTCCAAGCTCCTTAGATAGCAAGAGATGTGTCCCACAAGGGTTTACTTGGAGTGCCAGTGCAGTGTCCATGCACAGAAAGCACTCCCAATTCTTTTAATGGAGGCACTTTCCTGCCACTGCTTTAAGGAGCTAATCAGCAAACTAAAAATATGGCCACAGAGGGGACTTTGTGCTGCACCGCATCCTATTTACTTTCTCCTTTAAAGTGCTTACAAAAGTACTTTAGTATTCATGTTTACTGGTGAGGCTGCATGGAATATTAGACTGTGCCTATAAGATTTTCAGTTTTTTCTCACATCAGCACAGTAAATTCAAAGTCATACCTCTTTCTAATAGACACAAGTTATTTTTAACACTCATGCTGATATTATATTTATTGCACTGAGAAGTGGATCCCTGAGGAGTGGAGTTGAGAACCATCATATTGTGAAATACACAGATTCGATGGAAGAAACCAAATTAGAAACGTACTGGACTATCAGAAGCTTTGTTTACAAACGAGACCTTCTTTGGAGAAGTTACTGCTGAAGAACCGTCGCTAGATAACCCCCTTTCAGATATTTTGCTTGATGGAGAACTTGTCTCTGAGGAGCCATTGCTGGATAAGTTCCGTTGAGATCTTCTGCTTGGCACAAAGGTCATCCCTGAACAATTATTGCTAGATAGCTTATTTTGGGATCTTCTGTTAGCTGGAGAGGTCATTCCTGAAGCATTATTGCTGGATAATTTTCTTTGGGATCTTCTGCTTGATGGAGAGGTTATACCTGTATGAAGAACAGTTAAATTAAATTTTTTTTTTTTATTTATTTAAAATAATTTAATGAAAAAAACTGGGTGTTAAACAGCAGAATAAAAAACAAACGTGTGTCATGTATCCCTAATCACCTTCCTATTTTAGTGACATAATAAAAGCTATGTTTTAAAAAGATACAAGAACACAAACATAGTATTTCTCAAACTAGGTTTTATTACCTAAAAAAGGTTTTACTGGTAAATATTAATTTACATGACAACTATTTGTTTCATATTTAATAAAAACTGATTGAGAAAAATGCATTTATTTTTATTTCCTTTTGTTTTCCAACCTGCCCTCAGTTATGCACATCTGAACCCCAGATATGCCACTGTAGCCCCCCCAGATATGCCACCGTCCTACTCGATATGCCTTATGCCCCCTATATGCCACAGTGCGCCCCAATATACCTTATGCCCCCAATATACATTATGCCCCCTATATGCCACCGTGCCTCCCACCCCATGTTCCAGACTCCCTGGCGTCTAGTGGGGGCAGCCAGTGAATGTATGCACGATCCGCATAGATAAACCTCCGCTGCTGGCTCTTCTATGACTGAGCACCGGAAGGACGCGTGACGCCGGTGCTCCATCATAGAAGCCCCAGCGGAACTGTCTGGCAGCAGCGGAGGCTGCCTGCGTGCATCACACAGACGCCCACCGGCTTCAAGAGAAGAGGATCCAGGTCTTCTGCAGCACTGCGGGGAATCCTCCTCTCTGGCAGTTGGCGAACAACTGCGCTCAGACAATCTCCGCTGCTGCTAGCACTTCTGCTGGGGGTTCTATAGCGGAGCACTGGCGTGACATGACCTTCCGGTGCTCCATCATAGAATTGCCAGCAGCAGCGGAGGTTGTCTGCGCGCACCAGCTGTCAGAGAGGAGGATCCGGGTCCCCTGCAGCGCTGGGGATGGTTGTCTGGATATTGGTGTTATAGTGTTATAATTTGGAGGTCAGATTATAAGATATGGGGTATTTTTCAGAGCATTTGCTCTAAAATTCCCTCATATTAAAGTCGATGAAATCGATACAACTAATTGATTATAAATGTTATCGATTAGTTGTTGGAAGCATAATTCTTTCACTTATAAATGATGGTCACATGGAAATTCCAGAGTCTGTGAGATCAACAATTCCCCTGAAAAGTTCTTGAAGCATTTCATTCCTCCGCTAACCAATGCATTATAAAATGTTGAAATATGCGTCATTCTTCATAACTCAAATAAACAGACGTATCTGAGATAGAATATGCAGCTTTACAGCTGCCCTCCGCTAATGATCCTTGCCACCGACTGCCTGCTTGGAGCAATCAATGGCAGGAAAGAACTCTCATTGACAGCGAGTAGTCCCATGCGGGCCGTAAGTCCATCATGTGTGTAGAACACATCTCCAGCACAGGATATACCTGGGGTGGGGAAAGGGGCAGATACATATGGTGGATTCAGGGGATGCCCCATGCATTTGAAAAGCATACACAATAAAAACTTAAAAATCACCCTGCAGCTACTTTTTGCTACTCTCTCAATGGCCAATTACCTTTCTTATGGATAGGTAAACAAAACTGTGCCTCATACACTAGGCGAGGTCTAACCAGTGTTTTTTATGACGACAAAGGGACATTTTCTGTTCTTCCATCAATACCCTTTTTATGAATTCCAACACTGTGTTTGCTTTTGCAGCTGTCACCTGACATTGGATGATATAATTAAGAGTCTACTGGCGTCCCCAAATCTTTCTCCAACAGTAAAGCCCTTAGTCTAACACAATTTAGTTTGCAGAAACAGTTAATGATTTTTTTTCTCAAGCTATTTTACATTTATCGCTGATAATCTGCCCATTGATTGCCCGGTGTCAACTTATTCAAATAATTCAGCAAACAGCGAACATCCTGATCAGCGTTTGGGACAATTTACAATTCTAAATTTGGTGTTACCTGAAAATATAGATATTCTGCGTTCAATATCCACTTCTGTGTTATTTGTAGATTGAAGAGGATCCAGAATTGACCCCTAGGTTATCCGATTTATAATTCCCAACTATCTATTCACTAAACCACAGATAAATCTCTGCGGTGATCCTCATGTCACAGAATAGAGCATCGGGGACAAAATCCCTCCCCAGCAATGACATCAATGTAATGTAGAGCTTTGCCTTTAGTTGAGATGTCTGTGATAAAAACCAAGGATGACTTGGCACAGAGTAGCGGGACAGTAAAATTGGCCAGGAACTAAAGAGGTCAAGCATTTGTGGTCCATGAACAAAAATGGGAATTAATGGGAAATTACATTTCGCAGAGTTCTGCTCACCTGCGAGAGTCATTTGAACCTGTAAGACATAGCAGTAAAGTCACTATGTATCACCCCGTATACTTAATGGCACCTTGTTATCACAAAGTAAGGCTTTTTAATGTGCCTTCAAGACTACGTGGAAACTTACCGCGAGGTGCACGTAAACCCACAACACGTAAAACCGATCGTAAGCTTGACAAGAAAAAGGACTCACATTCATCCCTCCCGGGTCCTGCGCTGCTGCTGCCGCGCTTTTTCAGTGCGGACATAGTTGGATAGGTACGCTGTACTAGTCAAGTCTCGCCACGTCCGCATAAACCCCGACGCTTGAGCTCTTCTTCAGTGAGACATCACGCAACCGCGATCGGGACACGATGCGTAACTCTACAGCTTCAGGCACCGAAGAACTGCAGTTCACATTTTAGCGCACACAGCTCTAGAAAGGAATTCCGGAGTGTCTTTCAAAGCCGCGCGGCCCGATTGCCTTTGTAGCTTCGCTGGAACCCTTGTTGTGTTTAAAAATGAAAATACAATTTCTCCTTTAATCCGCACGTATGGCCCGAAAAGGACATTCAAAAGTCCCGCGCCCGCCCTAGGTTCCGGAAACGGAACTTGCCCTCTATCTATCCCGCCTAGTCGCCATAACGTGTGTGGCGGAAATGACATCAACAGCGTGCGCGGCGCTTTTGCAGCTGTCAGTATCACCCGGAAGAGACGTGGCAAGTAAGAGTGAGTAAAGGAGAACGTCTGAATTATAATATTTACAATTTAGTCCTGACAAGGGTCAGTAAGGAGAAGAAACTACTGATCACTATTACTTACGCCGATCGAGGATAAGAAGCAAGCGCAAGGATTGAAGCAGCGTAGGAGGTGTGTATGCATGTACTGCTCGGAATTACTTGCATATGTATCAAGCGTTTAAACAAGTTCGCTGACTGCTAATGTGCTCTGTGCCTTACCCCGACTAACCAAATTTAACTGGAAACGGTGCAGCATCCCACGGACACAGGCCTGTTATTGTTAGATCAATTTCTGTTCCCTCGTATGGTGTCACTTCCTGTTAGACTGGTTTTGTTGTAGTATTGTTTTATCCTTCGTACAACAGGCAGACTTGTTAGAGTGGAATGTAAGCCCCTCCATTTACCAAACTTATTCGTCCTGCACAAAATGTATTCTCTAGCTACAGAAAAATCTTAAATCTGTGAATGAATAGAGTGGATTAGAATTAACAATCACAGATAAGACAGCCAAAGTAGTAATTAGGAATCACATGAAATTATCTAAAAAATCCTAAATTATTTACGCTGGCTTGCTATTTACAATGCATTCTTTATTTACACACAATATCTCACACACAAACAGATCTCATGTAGGTTTTGCGCTGTTCAGTTTACCCCGTGCTGCACAGAAAATCCTTACTCTGACGCCTGCTTTGATGCTCATCTGTAGGATGCAGGAGTTTGCAGAAGAGCTGCAGTTTTGACTCCTGAATTAAGCCATTGAATATTAGTGAGATTATCTTGTAGGAAGAGCTTGCTTGGTCCAGTGTAAATCCTAGATAAAATAGTTGGTCTCAGTCTCAGAATTGAACTATACATTATATGGGGTCATTTCTATGCATTATGGATTCTTATGATGACCCATCATAATTCATAGAAATGTTGGCAAGTTGAAATCACAACACTCCTGCTGCCTTCCTCTTTGAAGTAAATCCCCCAGTCTTTAGCTGATTTCATTCTGTTTAGTCGGTGACCATATATGGTAAATTCTTTAAGTTACTTATTATTGGTGTCTTAAATAATCTCACAGACAGTTCTATGTGATTGTATTCCATAGTCAACATTATGATGAGCCCCGGGTAACTCCGTTGTCAATAACCCGGTGCTTCCTGTATTTTCTGGTAGTTGTCGTGAATCTATCAGATTTTGTTTAACTTTATTTTTTGTATATGTACCTTTTATCTTTAGCAGTCTCATAATGGGACTGTGTAAATGTCCCAAGAGGAAAGTGACAAACCTATTCTGCTTTGAACATCGAGTGAATGTGTGTGAACATTGTCTGGTGGCCAACCATACAAAGGTGACTATTCTTTCAATTTTATTTTTTAGTTTTTTTTTTACAGTATATAGACATGCTTTCTTGATGAAAGTTTAATGATCTTTCTTGATTAAAAATATCAAGCTATCATACTGGTTTGGGGGTGGGGATTATTATATATATATATATATATATATAAATATAATATATAGTGAGAGTGGCTGCTTGAAGCACAATCAAATTTTGCTAATGCACACTGGGTGGATTGTTAGACCCATCATTTCCAAGCTATGCCTTATGTCAAAATCGAAAATCTGCAGACCTCCTCCCCATGCTTTTCTAAGGGGATATCATGGAATTGTAAGGGACCACTCGACTATCATATGCATTACAATGCATATGATTGCTGGAATGTCCCTTTAAATTTACTCAGAGCTTTAATTTTAACTGTATCTTAACATTTGTTTTTTCTTTAGTGCATTATTCAATCATACCTCCAATGGCTTCAGGACAGTGATTACAACCCAAACTGTCGTCTATGTAACACACTCTTGTCTACCAAAGAGACAACAAGGCTTGCATGTTATGGTATGCATCATGTTATCTGGGATGGGGATGTAAAATTTATACTAGAAGTTTGTCTCTAACGTATTTTGTTTGCTTTAGATTTATTTCACTGGTCCTGTCTGAATGAATTGGCTTCTCAACTGCCCCTTAACACAGCACCTGCTGGATACCAGTGTCCAACTTGCCAGGGACCTATTTTTCCCCCTGCCAACCTTGTCAGTCCTGTGGCCTCCAACCTAAGAGAAAAGCTCTCTACCGTCAACTGGGCTAGAGCTGGATTGGGCCTTCCTTTGGTAAAGTACTGTGAACCATTTCAGTAATATCTGTTCTAATTTGTTATTCCTGCAGTATCGTTAAGTGCATTCATTCTTCCGATCTTTCTCCCCGTTAAATGACACCTTTTACTTACGGTTGTATGTTACCACTTGTCTTCATTCATGTATTAATTTTCTAGCTTTATGAAGCTTTATATATAACCAGTTCTTTGCCTACCCCTGTATCCTGTAATGGCTAGTGCTAATATTTCCCTTCTTTCTTTTTTTAATTGTTATATTTTATTATCTGTTTAGATAGAAGAGCCAGTTCCTGTAGAAGAGGTATCATCACATGACATTACTGACTACAGGGACTGGTCTGTTGTAAATTGTAAGTGTTTCAGCCACTGCATAGTACTTTTTCATAGTAAATAAAGTCTTCATGGTGGATCTGGATCCAATATATCCTCTAAGGGGTTATGTCAAATGTCTTGATGAGTTTTGCAAAGCTGGGAAAATGCCAGAGGCATTTTAATAAGGTTTTAAAAGTACACTGCAGCCTGCATATGCACTTTAACGCATAAGGTAGCTGCCCATTACCTAACATTTGCATTTTTCCTTGCAAATGCATAAATTCCTCTTAGGCATGTTTGCCCCAGCTCAAGTTCCTCGCTGGAGTTGTATCTAGCTGAATTCCTGGTCAAGTCCACAAGAGTGCTAGTTACCCACCTTTGATTCAGTGCTCACTTGGACAAGATTTTCATGGAGTCTGAGACCTCCATGTGCATGCACATTTGGCACTCCATTCATTCCAGGCTTTCCTGTCTGGTTGGCTGCCTCAAACAGTCTTAACCATTGGTATTGTGGGGAGCGTTCTGTGCAGCTCTGAAGCTGCCATCTTTTCACGTGTTTTGTTCTTTTTTTGTATGTATATTGTAAAAAATAGTCACGTAGGTGGGAAATCCTCCACAGCTGAATTGGAACAGGAACCTGCTGAACAGTTGATCCAGGACACATATCACTCTACCACAGCCTAGACAGCAGAAATCTGAATATGAAAGACTTAAGTTCTTTGACTGTTGACAGGACTAAAATTGCAGATCACTAGACCCACTCAGTCTAAATCATATAATGTTAATCAAAACATTCTAGGTTGTAAAGGTGCTTTTAGAAGCTTTTTTCTCCTTTGTGGCAACCCTTTATAATTTGTTTTTGGTTTTATTCCAGCATCCTCTGATGAGTTGTCTGAAATCCCAGAGAGGACCACTCAGACTGGATATCTGTATAATTCTGTGTCTCCTCCAACAACGCAGCATGGCACATCACAGGACCATACTGTCATCATTGGAAACACAGAGGGTGATAGTGTTAGTATAAACCCAGGTGAGTTGTAAAGAGCATGGGTATGAGAAACAAAATTAACAAAAGTGGTTAATTCACTACAGTGGAGTTTGCAAGAGATATGCCATTGAAGTTGTCAACTTTACTATACACTATGAGCTTATCCTGCAAAAAGGAGAAACCTACCAGGGATGGTCATTTCTTATACACTAATAGAGTCTGGGAGTTGAAACCACAACTCTCCTGTTAATACCTGCTCTAGTAAATAAACCCTAAGGTTGTAAGGGAATGCAAAAAAAGTGTATTTGAACAACCTGCATGGGATAGAGCAGGAGGAAATGTGTCCTAAACAGGCAGATGAAGGGCAGGGAAATTTGCTTTGGAAAGAGTGCGAAAGTAATACTGGGCAACGTATGAAGTATATCTTAGTGCAACAGTTATGGTTTTAAAATGATTATTTCTCTACTTTATGGAGATATTGAAGCAACCCCATATATTTCATTTTACAAAGCTTCGACCTTCTGCAGCAACTATATGCTTTGTGCCCAATCCCATTCCTTTCCATGTACGGACATGCCAGTCTGTCCAGCAGGCTCAAGTATTAGTGGCACAGATGGACCACCAACGGGTTTTATTGTTGAACCTAGCTGTAAAAGTAGAATGCATATGCATACAAGTAGTGCTGCGGTGATTTATACCACAATACTGCTTTGATTGTGGGAAAACTGCCCCTGCGATAAATTAAAATGTAAGAGTTTTATCTTTCTCCAAAAAAAATTATTATATATATAATTTTTATTTTTTGGGTCCACTGCTAGGAAAATTTATATGACCTCGAGACGCAGCAAAGAGTCAGGATACGCTTATTGACTTTGATGATGACAAATACAGAAGGCGACCAACACTGAGCTGGCTGGCCAGAATACTTAAGTTAGTATCTGTTATGAGCAAAACCTCTTTCCACATATTTGCTTACTTGGTTTCTATTGTTTTCTTATCTGCCTCTCAGACCTGTTTCCTGTGTTGCTCTACTGGTTTTTACTATTTATATACAAATGCATCTATATATAATGTATGTATTTATGTACTGTTTTCATCCTAGACATTTTAATTCTTGCAGGAACCGCGCAGGCTCCAAGGGACGGCCTGTCTCCACTACTCAGCGTTTCTTCATTATCCTTATAATAGGGGTTCTGGGATTTTTTACCCTTATACTAATAATGTCCAAATTGGGCAGAGCCTCAGCTGACAGTGACCCAAATCTTGATCCCCTCTTCAATCCACATATCCGGGTTGGCCAAGAGTAGATGAAAAACAAGACTTGGGGTAGTAAGAAGAAGAAGAAGAAGAAGAAGGAAAAAAATACACTACTGCCCCTATCCTATTGAGCCTTGCTTTTCAGTCCAACCCGAAAAGGTCTTAGTAAGATGTTGATTGTTTTCAATACTGAAATTCCAAGTGTACGGTTAACTGGTATTCAGGTATGTCATTAGCGAACTTGGCTAATTTTAATATTTGTTCCATCAATGAAGCAGTGGATTGGTTGGAAAAAGAATGCAATATTTGAGTTTGTCTCCAGAAGAGCCCAATCAGGAATGTTGACTAACAGATGGATCCTGACTATTCCATCAATGGCCTATTCCAAGTCTGTTGAGCATGGCCACACTGGGGCTGGCACAAAGGGCCATGTACCCCTTGAGTAAGAGTGTTATGTATAATGTGTGCATATTCAATTAATTTCTTCCATGTAGATTGGTAATATCAGATGCACCATCAGTTACTTTGGGGATTAAAAAAATATATATAAAAGCCACAGAATAACTACATAGCATTATTCAACATGCATTACATTTTTTGTTGTAATAGTATCACTATTATAAACCTGCTTCTATAAAATAAATTCTTTCAGGGCTTATGTGGAGCTTGCTAGAAAATCCCACTTTGCTTTCATATGGATTTAAATTGATGTAAGTTTACCATTGAGGACTCTGCGTAAAACAGACCTGAACGGATTTTAAGATTACTTGTAGACGCACAGCTAATTTGGGTTCCTAGAATTTTCCTCTTTAAAAATGGACATACGGTTTTGCAAAATCGTGCTACCTTACATATGATTCTCATTAACTGGAAGGATATATATATATATAGAAATACAGAACAAGTGTTGTGATATTGATTATCCCATGTGTTTGTGCCAGAGCGAAAATAGATTTTATCAATATGTGTGTGTGATACTGCTATAAATGGGATCAGCCAATTTTGCAACAGTAGACAATTGTAGGTGTTAGCAGCCTCTACTATTGTATCCTGACTGATGTGTTGCCCAAGGAACAATTACTTTTTTATGTGAGCATTCCTTTTGCATGTAAATCAAGATTTCCAGATTCTACTGCTGAACTGCACACTCTTTCTATGAGAAACACGAAGGAGAGTACTGAGGCCGCACACATTTTATAAGATGGCACATTTGCCTATTCATCAGGTTAGCGTTCCTAAAACAAATGTAGCTAATTTAACACACAGCGAGAGAGAGATTAGATCTTGGGGATAGTAAATCTTGGCATACTCTTAATAAGCTGCTGTCTGTTTCACAAATCAGGCATTCTCTCGCATTCCCTCTATCCTATCTAAATCTATATATATTTATATATATATATATTTTAGTCATACACCTTTTGTGCGACTTAATCTTAATTTCTTTTCTCAGGACTTGCTTGATTTTTGTTCTTGTCAGTGTGCTCTTTCTTACCTGCAGTTTTCACTTTACCTTTTAATGCCTGCTTACCATTTGTAAATTCTCCCTATGGCTGTGTTCAAAGGAATATTGGGTAAAAAATGTTCACCCGTTGTAATGAACAAGGGCAAAACCTAGCGATGGCACTCTGCGATTTGACCAATTCATCAAATGCTGATCACTAAAAATTATTTTAAAGGAACCGTTATCTATATTGATATTATTCTTCCTTTCTATACATTGTATGAGACACATGCATATATACCGTGTATATTCTGAGCTATGTTTTTTTTAAACATTTAGTCATTAACTGGTATTCTGTACTTTGCTGTGTCGAAACATGTGTTCTCATTAGTATCCATCTCATCTGATGTGCTATATTAGTTGCTATAGGACCAAGATCAGTGCCCGGTTGGATCAAATTTTTTTCTGTTTTTTTTACCATCCAGTTTAATGCATTTGAAGTGCACAGTCCTGGAAATGGTTAAAATAAATAGATATAGGTACAGAAATCCGACACCCTGTTTTAAATACACTTGCAGTGATAGTAGTTGTTGTTACCTACAGATGATGCCTATTAATAGGGCAGTGTTATATTAAGCACTACTAAGCTTTAAACATTACAATCTGTCTCACTAGGCGGCTGCCACTACCTGCAATTATCGTTGAGTGGCTCTTTTTTTGGCCACATCTACAGGGGGACTCTTAACCGTGGTGGAGTAAAAAAAAGAATCATCTAAGATGATCTCCAGTCTCCTTCAATGGTGTGGCTGAGGGACATGCTGACCGCATCAATGCATGCCTTCTGCTGACCAGCAATAGGGAGGCAGACATAAAACATGGCTTATCTCAGTTGATACATTAGAGACGCCAATGTTAAACCTTTTAACGTCCATCTAAGAAGTAAAATCATACTGGAAAGGCATAGAAATCGATTCTGTTGATTTGTGACATCTTCATGTGGCCTTGCGTAAATAAAAAGCAATGCTATAATTGAACATAATTAAATGAACAATGTCACAAAGAATGGGACCTCACCATTGTGAAAACCCCATTTCTCTTTGATCTATAAATAAATGAATAAGCACCCTGAAAGAAGCACGTTTGGAATATTCTCAGAGCTCTTAAACACCAGCCCCGAATACTTTAAAGACGCCATTATGCTGTGACACTTTTGAAGTCGGTGCCATTAACGCATGCAATTCACGTATTGAGTTCATCGGTTGTCTTTAAATGTTTCAAATGCCTTCCCTACATTATTTACAACATGATGAGACTGCTCCTTCAGAACGTTTAACAATTTTTAAGTTATAATTCTAGTGTACCATGGGTTTTGCCATCAAAGGCTGAATTCATTTTGATTGTAATAATTAAACCTGGTTGTACTATTTTATTTGTATGATTTAATAAAATTAACAGATGTCTATTTCAATGTGAGTTATGGTGTAGGAACAATGACGTTTTACACTTAGGGTACCTGCACAGTCAAGCTCTGACCAATCCCTGGGAATTGAAAATTGATATTAACCCCTGAAAACCTTCATGACTTAAAAGTAGCAGCGTGGGCCCCCATGCACACCGCTACCCGGCCGTTCCAGGGGACAGCCATTCATCCTCCATGCCGGAAGTCTCACACTATGAGGTGATTGGGTGACCAGCAGCCTCAAAAATGTTAACGTTAAACAGGTAGCCAGCTGCTTGGCACGCTGGAAAAACCATGCTGTAATGCAGGGAATCGGATATGCCACAGCCAGATAATCATCCCTACCTGCAAATAAAATCGATCACAAATATAAAGAAAAATACCCTTTTTTATTTTTAGAAAGGAACTAATGAGCCAAGCTGATAATGGTGATGGGAGTTGTGGTGCAAGAGAAGCCTGGCATTATACAGTTTGTATATTGCATTATGTCATTTAACCCTTTATTTTGTGTATCCAAATGCTCCTAGTGAAATACCCTGAGTTGTCTGCTCTTCAAAAATGTATACTTTTGTGGGAGGAAAGTTGAGCTGGTGGGCTGCTAAGAAAGCTGAAAATTTCAAGTTTTGGAAAAGGCATGTTGTGCCTCATAACTTTGAAAACGCATTGCAAACCTACACATGTTTGGTATTTTCAAAACAAGACACTTACATTCATGTATTTTGGTCAAGGAATTTGGTTTTGGGTCAATAACATTATGAAAAAGGGTTTAAACCAACAATTTTCAAAACTGCCGATAATATCACTGCACAACAGGACTGACACAGAGGAAAAGAGGTTCCTTTCCCTTGGAAGCTTGCCATCTATTACTAATGCAAATCTTGAGAAACGTAAGTTAGGATAACTGTTCATGTGACGTACATTTAAGTTAAGTTTATAGTACTTATATTCTTCTAAAATATTGAAACATAGAATTTTGGCAGGTAAGAAGCATTTCGACCCATCTAGTCTAGGTCGGGAAAAATAGGCAAAGACTCCGATCTTAATCAGTCATTGGTCTTGCTATGCCTTCGTTTTCAGATACCTTTATAACTATCCCATGCATATTTAAATTCCCTTAGCCACTCTACCACTGTATCTACCACCCTAAAGTAAAGCTTCCTGCCTTTACATCCAGAACTTTTATGTATCATATATCACACATTAATAATTTCAAGTTATATTATATTCCAGGGGTGGGCTGGAACATTCTAGCCTGGGACAAGTAAAGCATTCCCCCTGCTATGTTTCTCATTTATACATATGAACTGATGTCGGGGGGGGTAACACCCCCATTTAAAGGAGGCGTGTCAAGACTCCACGACCCGGAGAACCAGCGCTCACCCGGCAATCTCCGGGTCAAACCCGGAGAGTTCCCAGGTATGGTGATGCCGAGACGAGTTCATTTCATGAATGGACTTACAAAAGCGTGATTATACATAAAGCGAGCTCACCGTGTTTACTATACCGCTTAGTAGCGAAAGTTCCAAACCAACACATATCAGCTGTAAACAGAAATGCATCCAACCTCTAAAAAAACAAAACCGTGTATTTGAGGGCGTGATTGGGAGCGACGTGCAATTTAATTTGTAAGGTTAAATACATTGGCAATTTTGTCCCACCTAGAAACGTCTATTTACAGTGACACACTTTCCAAACGCTTGCTTTCACTAGTTCACAGCTCAGCTGACTCACTGCCCACACCCAGTATATAGAAAAATGTCCTGGTCCCCCCATAATTAACTAGGTTCCTCATTTAATTAAGGGTGTGGAAGTGAGTGATAACTGAACTTCATTGCTGACTTGACTCGCATAAAAATGCTACTGCAATAAACAAAATACTGCTGGTGTCTCGGCAAAAACATGATCACTAATTTTCGATTAGTCCCTTTGTTCTCGTCTGAGGTCCCCAAATGTTATGTAAAATTACTTATATTACTTGTTCTGCACAAAGGAAGTCTCCCTTTGCATACATATGTATGAGTGTGCGTATATATCTATAGATACATATATATATATATATATATACACACTGGCCACTTTATTAGGTACACCTGTTCAATTGCTTGTTAACACAAACAGTTAATCAGCCAACTCAATGGCACCAACTCAACGCACTTAGGCATGTAGACGTGGTCAAGACAACTTGCTGAAGTTCAAACGGAGTATCAGAATGAGGAAGAAAGGGGATTTAAGTGACTTTGAAGTGAGAACATGGTTGTTGGTGCCAGACAGGCTGGTCTGAGTATTTCAGAAACTGATGATCTACTGGGATTTTCACGCACAACCATCTCAAGGGCTTACAGAGAGCGGTCCGAAAAAGACAAAATATCCAGTGAGCGGCAATTAATGTCAGAGGAGAAAGGGCAGACTGGTTTGAGATGGCAGAAAGGCAACAGTAACTCAAATAACCATTTATTACAACCAAGGTATGCAGAACACCATCTCTGAATGCACAGCACGTCGAACCTTGAAGCAGATGGTCTACAGCAGCAGAAGAACACACCGGGTGCCACACCTGTGAACCCAAAAAAAGGAAACTGAGGCTACAATTAGCACAGGCTCACCAAAATTGGACAATGGAAGACCAGAAGAACGTTGCCTGGTCTGGTGAGTCTCGATTCCAGCTGCGACATTCAGATGGCAGGGTCAGACTTTGGCGTAAACAACATGAAAGCATGGATCCATCCTGCCTTGTATCAATGGTTCAGGCTGCTGGTGGTGTAATGGTGTGGGGGGCATTTTCTTGGCACACTTTGGGCCCCTTAGTACCAATTGAGCATCGTTTAAATGCGACAGCCTACATGAGTATTGTTGCTGGCCATGTCCGTCCCTTTATGACCACAGCGCACCCATTTTCTGATGGCTACTTCCAGCAGGATAATGCACCATGTCACAAAGCTCGCATCATCTCAGACTAGTTTCTTGAACACGACAATGAGTTCACTGTACTCCAATGGCCTCCACACTCACCAGATCTCAAGTGGAACGGGAGATTCGCATCATGGATGCACAGCCGAGAAATTTGCAACAACTGCGTGATGCCATCATGTCCATATAGACCAAAATCTCAGGAGTGTTTCCAGCACCTTGTTGACAGTATGCCACGAAGAATGAAGGCAGTTCTGAAGGCGAACGGTACTAGCAAGGTGTACCTAATAAAGTGGCCAGTGAGTGCTGGTCCAAAATTCTTTGAAAAGGGCTGGTCCAAAATGCTTTAAAAAAGGCTGGGTCGACTTGCAGTGGCTGGAACGAGATCACTTACCGCAATTTGACCCTGCGTAATAATGGTATAGCTGCTTACATATTGTGCAAGCGGCTAGAAAATAAAAGGCTCAGGTAAAAGTGTGTTATGGTGGTGTGATTTCTGTGCATGTGTGTGTAAATGTGTCTTAGCATGACTGTCTAGGACAAGTATGTATGTGTACATGTGCTAGTGTGAGCGTGTAAATACGTGTTCTAGTGTGTATGTTGCTTATGTTAACAGACGGTTCAACGGGCCAGGGGGCCACTCTGCATTTGCTGCCCCTGGGCTAGAAGCTGCCAGCCCTCCTCTTTATGTATGTGTGTATATATATATATATATATATATATATATATATATATATATGTGTGTGTGTGTATATATACGTTTATTAAGTTAATATTAATGACAATAACTCATATTTTTATTTGTATGGAACAATTATACACACAGACATATATATATATATGTATATGCATATATTGTCCAGTTGGTTACTATGGTGATAACATCACTTTTCAAACATTTTACAAGGTGGGGGGTGGGTGCGACCTATATAAAAGTACTACCCTCGATTAATGTTTATAAGGACATTAATGATTACTTAGTCCTGAGTGGACGGCCAAAAATCCATCTCATAACACAGTAGGATGTATATCGTGGTCTGGCATAATACATAACCTACAACTGGTCAACGTACGACATTTTGGCGGATGATACGTCACCGTGCATTTTATATTCAGAAAATGTCATGCAATCGTTTATTTACCTTACGTGAATTCCAAGCAAGGATCTATACATTACATTTTGAAATAGATAATCGCTATCTTAAAAAAATAAACACGTTTTGACTCGTGGAAACTCTTGCTTACAGCCTGCGAATGCGGTAATCAATAATGCACGTGAACTGTACATGTTCATTACATTCATTATCCATTGTTTTATTTTACATTTTTAAGTATATTCAAACAAGCTGTACGTAAACAATACGTTATATCTTACTAAATCGTATTATTAATATTGCCTTATAATGAAAACTGATATAGCCACGTGACCCAAATACAGACTCGCCCCTTTTCATTCAACCATATGATTGGCGGTTGACTCCATCAGTCACAGAACAGAATGGGGCGAGTTTCAGGTGTGCAGTAGGGGGCGTGGTGCGTTTCATGTTACTCCGCCTCCATTCCTAACATGGGCGTGTTTTATGCAGGTGAAGGAAGAACAGGGCAGATTTCAGTAACTACAGGAAGACATCAACATGAGTCAAGCTACTAATACGTATATCTATATGTACATGTATATGTAATATACACATGTATTTGCTTTTAGTTTTTTACATGTAGCATATATACTGTGCAGGCAGATGAAATCTTCCTTAAGCAAGGGTGTTATTACAATTGCAGATACTGCCACGGAAATCCACTTTTGAAGAGACTACACATTTGGGAAGGTGAGTGACCTGTTGTGTGTTTGTGTGTGTGTGTGGCCTGTGTGTTGTGCTTGCTGTTGTGCTGTGCTGTGTTGTGTGTGCCTGTGTGTGTCCTGCTGCCCGCCTGTGCTTGTGTGGTGTGTGTGCCTGTGTGTGTGTGTGTGTGTTGTGTGTGTGTGTGTGTGTGTGTGTGTGTGTCAGGCAGTGACAGTCTTCTATGTGAATAAATACATGTGCAGTCTCTTGCCGAGTTACAGTTTCATTGTCTGCTCTAGGCATACAGTAGTGTTACTCTAGTCTTAATCCTATGACAGGTCAGGAGAAGTGTTTGGCAACTCCGTAACAAGTATGTGGCTGGTCATTATTGTAGGTATTAATTTATGTAGTGCCTTTCTATTCTGCAGCGCCGTAATGGTTGCAAGGATTATTGTTGTGTGTGCATACAGAGCTTTGTGTGAAAATGCATGTGCATGACACCTGGGAAGTATGTGCGGGTGACCGGCTGAAGCCATCATTGTCTCGGTGGAAAAGGCTGTGTGTCTGTGACAGTAAGAAGCATTGGCAATAATACAGTGACCTAGTGCTAGGGGTGACTCTGACTTCATGTATGTGGCACTGGGTGATAAGTGTGCCTAATACCAGTGTGGTAACGTATGCACAGAAATGCACACAGTATAATTATACATGATATGTGTTTATGTATATTTCAGACAATCTGTGGAGCATAACATTCAGCTTTGGCTAACGATTATCCTCTGGATATTTGTACTACAGGGCATTGAGAGCAAAAGAATCCTCGCAAAAAACTTTCTCCTGACAGAGCTGTGACTTTAAAATGGAGCTGATGTTTAATGTAAATTAGTCAGCGACCAAACAGATCTCATTTTACTCCCTGATGGAAGATTAGCCGGTTTTGGATATACCCTTGTGGACGCTCAATTGCTGTGTGTTGACTCAAACACAAACTTAGTAGAAGTAATAGAAGCATCATTGTGGACAGAGGCTGGATATTGATTGATGTTGGCTGGTTGCTTTTTTATTTAAACATTCCTGGCATTTAAACAAGAAAGAAGATAATTTACAATGTCGGTTGAGAAGAGACTGAAAAGTTTGGAGGACATGGTTCTAAGAGGTCCTCAGCGAACTGATGGAGGAAGCCTTAGTGTGGAAGCTCTTCTAGATGTTCTTGTCTGCCTGTGTCAGGAATGTAACACAGCACCTCTTCGGCGGGACAAGAACGTGACAGAATTCCTGGCCTGGGGTAAGAGAACACCAAGCAAATTTGTTTTCACTGTTCGCTGTTTATTATGTTTATAACAGTCCGTTATCGTGATGAAAGGTGTTATCAGAGTTACCTTTCAAACAGCACAGGTTACTTATTTTGTGGTACACTCAATCATGATAGCTTTAAATTGGCTAAGAAAAGGGTATTCTTAAATTGCAGATTAAACAGTTGTTTAGTACGGTGACCAAATGTCTCCATAAAGAGGGAAGTTGATAGAAAACCCAGTAGAGTAATTGCTGACATCAAAGATGCTATCTAGTCAGTGCTGCCCTTGGGCAGGGGCATGTGGGACTCCCACCCCGTACCCACAGTGCTACTGCTTACCTCTCTTTCACTCAAACAAAGCACTACGAAATGACATTATATACAAGGGGTTCACTTCTCTAAGCGATACAGAAAATACAAGCATTCGGGTTAGTGTGGGACTCGGCTTACCTCTTAAATAAATAAGGGCAAACCTGCCCTGCATATTCTCCATGCAGTGTACACCTCAAATCCTCAGGGTAGCCCCGTGTTTAGCCTCCTTTTTTCAGAAAAAGAGGTAAGGGCATCTACGCAAAATATTGTTAATTTTCTCCCTCAACTGGTCAGGGCTGGGCTAGAGGTGACAGAGCGACCCTGGTACTTCAAGGCCAGTGGCCACTTGATGGTGTAAGTGTGGCACGGCTGCATGTTACGTTTTTATGTACGGCCAGGCATATCCAGTCGGTGGCTCCGCAGTGCAGCTCCTGATCTGCCTCTGGAGTAGCAGAGCGTGTGAAACTGGCCATTTGCCTAGTATACCAGATTGCCAGTCAGGCCTGGGGCTGGTCTTCGGCCAAATAATTCCCGGGCAAGAAGCCTCTCTTTCCCCCCATGCAGGCCATGGTTTTTTGTCCACGCTGAGAATGCAATGTGAAACCCCCGCATGTTGGGGAGGCTTACATCGCACTCCTGGCAGGCACCAGAACCACTTCCACAAACGTGGGATATTTTCTAAGTGACAGCCTGTGCCCCAGGAAGCTGCTTGAGTCACCTGCTTCTAAGACCAGCCCGGGGACTAAATCAAAGGAATAAATCATCGGTTTGATTTACATTTCAAGCATCCCATACAATTGCTGTGATTGCCAGTCAACCAACACCATTGGTTCACTACCCAGGCAAATCATCCACTGTAGTATAACCATTGATTGCACAAAAAAATCTTATATAAATATAGCAGATTGGCACAGTTGCACTAAATTTGTTTTCTGATGTTGTTCGTGGGATTTAACGACTTATAATCACCAAAAACGAACAAACTACCAATAAGGGTAGAGGTACGTGCACTGTACATATGTAAACACCAAAACCTATTGCAAGGAGAGCACGTAAGGAAAAAAGGTATATGCAAAATCTTTATTAAACAATATGAGTTAAATACATATAAAAAAAATATATATAATAAAAAAGCATCTCGGCACCAAGACACATATAGTAAGGTACATATGAACAGGGGCACAGGACTACAGGAACTAGGATGGAAATACGTATGTATATAAAGGCACAAATAAGAAACACAAGGATGACCACAGCGATAAAGTAAAAAGGAACAAATGAAATAACATACAGCAATGGTGCATCGGTGCTCAAAAATTACTAACCGACCTAGAAACAAGGCTGAAGCCTGGGGATGAATGGTGCCAAGTCCAAACATACCAACCCCAACATACGTTTCGCAGCAATGAGCTTCATCAATTAACGACTTATCACAAATTCCAATATCTGACCTTGGCCTGGTGTGTTAAGAAAATATACGGGGGATGTACAATATCCATTGTCAGACCCTCATTAATGACCCTCATTAATGATAATAGACTAGGGTACTATGCTCCTTTCTAGGGATTGAACAGAATACCGTAAGATCTCAGAGAAGCATTTACAAAATATGAAAGGAAAAGTACTTCATAGGATCATTTGTAATTTTTGCAAAACTCTTCTTTACACTTTTCAGATATTCCTGTCTGCGTGTTCAGGTACACAGTACCCATCTTGCACCACAATATGTTCACTTTTGGATTGTAGATATCCTTGCTCTTTAATGCTGTACATTGGTAAAGTTTGCTATTGTGAAGTGTTGACACCAGTCTAATTTGAAAGTTTTTTTTTTTTTAGAGACTCTTCATTACATGCAGTGTTTTAAGTTTAACATCAGTGGGTTAACAAATATTCAGTGCTGTTTGTTTTTGTTTATGTTTTGCTGACGCCCATGGGGTATATCAAAGCTGCCGATAGGGTGTGACATTCCCGTCGCCCTACGTGTCCCCAGACCACAGGTCCCTTGTTATGGGTGTCTCTGAAATTCTTCCAGTTCAGACTTGTATATCTGGATTTCCAACTACGTCATATTTGTTTAAACTCTACCCTGTGTGACGCTGGGGAAGCAACTCAAAACTGCTGTCATTTTCTTTTTCTTCATACAATAGGCTCTAAAAGTCTGTCTACTACCACAGTCTGTTTTTACTTCCGCATTTCTGAAAAACTAATTTGGTTGACAAAAGATACAGTATTGTCATTCTTCAAAGTAAAAATAAATTGTGCATTATGAAAATCAATGAAAAAAATTCTCAGTATTTGTTATGACCACTGTTTGCCTTAATGTTTGCTTTAGCACTGTCTAACAAGTCTGTACTGAATTTTAAGATCTCGGCCCCCATAAATCTTGTTTGGAACTTATCCCTTTCCATAAAGTCTATACAAACCTTTCTGTGGCAGAACTATTTTAGAACATCCCAGAGAATATGTAGAGATGTCACAGTGTGGTCTGTTGTTTCAAATCCTTGCCTTCTCTATACATTTATAGAGATCCAACCCCAGTGTTCTGCTGCCGTAAGAACTTGTATGGTCAAATTAGTCATTTCTTCACAAGTCCCCATACCCATTGAAGTATGGATTATACAGAGCTAGCCCGTTGTGAGGAAAAAAATTGCCAGTGTTAGGCCTTTATAATGAATAGTGAAGTGAGGGAGCTTTCTCTTTAGACCACAGTCCCCAGTGTGTTTTACGTTTTTAAATGTTCCCAAAGATGTTCAATGAGGTTGATTCTGGTGATTGCTCATCCTTCGACTACAGATATTTTATGCCCCGCAAAGGGACATCTCCTTACACTCCGAGATTACAAAATTCCTTTATTGTTTGACACATGTTAAATGTTTAGAATTGTTTGTCTTTTTTTCCCCAACGAAGAAGTGATTTGGAGACCACTACTCTCCCAGCAAGGCTGCACTCTGTCGGTTGTCTTTTGACTGTGTGTTTGCTTACTGGTATAGGACATTCCTTGTTCAGCTGCTCTTGAATTGTAGATGCAGATGATGTATTATTCTGTAATTGTGATAGCTCGATATATTGGTCTTCCTATGGCGTGGATTGCTTGGTGTTGCGTTGGATGATTTCTTTCAACAGTGTGCATTGTACTGCTCTCTTAGAAAAAATTCAACTTCTCTACAATTAAGACGAATGCAACTTACATGTATACTAGAATGTTCCTTTTGAATGAAATGCTATATGCTGTATAGTGTTTCAACAGTTCTACAAACTTGAAATGGTTTGTGAAGATATTCATATAAATGATTACAATATTTTACTTATGTTTAATACAGTTGATAGATGCAGACTTGGAACAATAAAACTGCAGAAATTTCACATTCTTAGATTAGTCTGCATACTCTGCCTGCATAGGGTTTTTTTTTTAGTGATGGAGGTAAGGATAAAGGTTTTGTTTTTCTACAAGAATTTGTTGTAATGGGCTCCTGGGCCTTCTGCTATCAACGCACCACTCATCCGAAACGTTTAGACGTCCTTGAGACGATCCGATCAGGGTGGTCGGTGCAGCAGATGGGAACAAAATATTTAAATGTTTCGCCCTCATCCAAGATATACCAAATTGCAATTCATTAAAGATAGGCCAGCATATTAAATCTCAGTGCTTTTGTTTTCTGATAGTTCCCTAGCTTAATAGAAAGCTATCCTGGTAGTTTCTTCTGGTTCTCCATTGACTTTGTGATCTGACAGAGCTTGTTTTTCTAGTTCAACATGTCCATACAAAACCCTTTTACGAATGTTTCATTTTGAGACAAATGTCTTGAGGCCCTTATGAAAAATGTTTTGCGTTTTTGTACATACTTGCTTATATATGGAATGGATGCTCTCATTCTCTTTTTTATTCTTTATTTTAGCAGATTTTGTATGACATAACAGATACAAACAATGCTATAATGTTTAAGATGTGCACAAGTATAAATTCACCTGCTAAAGTTTACAATAGAGGACAAGATTGATTCTCTTTAAAGTAAAAAAAAATTAATTCTGTCTACATTTTAGGTTCCAGATGGACTTTAAAGATGTGACAACCAAAGTTATTTAATTTATGTATAAAATATGATAAAATAATTTAAGGTCTAATAATTCTGTTTCCGATCTGTTGAATAGTAGAGGTAAGACTGTAAGGTGGTGGGATCTACTATAATGTAGGTTTATTTGAACAGTGAGAGACAGAATAAAAAAAATCCAGAATACCCCATTTCAAGTAAATTATACATTTTACTCGGTGAAATAAGTATATGATCCCCTAGCAATCGGCAAGATGTTTGGCTCCCAGGTGTCTTTTATACAGACAACGAGCTGAGATTTGGAATACTCTCTTAAAGGGAGTGCTCCTAATCTCAATTTGTTACCTGTCTAAAAGACACCTGTCCACAGAAGCAATCAATCAGATTCCAAACTCCAAGACCAAAGAGCTGTCCAAGGATGTCAGGGACAAGATTGTAGACCTACACAAGGCTACAGCTTGGTGAGAAGGTGGCAACAGTTTATTATTCGCAAATGGAAGAAACACAAAATAACTGTCAATCTCCCTTGGTCTTGGGGCTCTGTGCAAGATCTCACCTCGTGGAATTCGGTGATCATGAAAACGGTGAGGAATCAGCCCAAAACTACACAGGAGGATCTTGTCAATGATCTCAAGGCAGCTGGGACCATAGTCACCAAGAAAACAATTGGTAAAACATGAAGGACTGAAATCCTGAAAGGACTGAAAGTGGCTGCAAGGTCCCCCTGCTCAGGAAAGCACATGTACAGGCCTGTCTGAAGTTTGCCAATGAACATCTGAATGATTCAGAGGAGAACTGGGTGAAAGTGTTGTGGTCAATTGAGATATTTGGCATCAACTCCACTCGCCGTGTTTGGAGGAATGCTGCCTATGACCCCAAGAACACCATCCCCAAGTCAAACATGGAGGTGGAAACATTATGCTTTGGTGGTGTTTTTCTGCTAAGGGGACAGGACAACTTCACCGCATCAAAGGGGTGGGGCCACGTACCGTCAAATCTTGGGTGAGAACCTCCTTCCCTCAGCCAGCGCATTGAAAATGTCTGGTCCTGGAGTGGCCTACCCAGTCTCCAGACCTTAATCCCATAAAAAAATCTGTGGAGGGAGTTGCCAAACATTAGAGGATCTGCATGGAGGAGTGGGACAAAATCCCTCCTGAGATGTGTGCAAAGCTGATGCCGAACTACGAGAAGTTTTGCCACCAAGTACTAAGTCATGTTTTGCAAAGGGGTCAAATACTTGTTTCACTGAGTAAAATGCAAACCAATTTAAAACTTATTTGAACAGCTTTATTCTGTTATTTTTTTGTTGTTCTGTCTCTCACTGTTCAAATAAACCTACCATTAAAATGATAGACTGATCATGTCTTTGTCAATGGGCAAACGTACAAAACCTTTCTGGTCTAGGGGAGGCTCATCTGGTCCCTGGGGGGCTGTGGGGGCACCCTCCTGGGCTGGCAGTGGTGTGGATGGACCTGCTCCCTCCATGCTGTCTCCCACTCCTCGTCAGGGCAGGGGGGGTAGTCAGTTCCTCTTTAGCAGCACTGATTTGCGGTTTCCCAACTCTTGTGTAATGAGAGTTTCAGAGACTGGATGCTGATTGGCTCAAGGTAGATGATGCTGATTGGCTCAAAACAAAGCACTGTCTGCAGGTTGGCTGGCAGCATTTTGCGCTTGGTTTCAACAATCTGTCAGAAGTGGACAGAGGTAGGGAAAGGTGGGACACCTGGGGGGCATGGAATAACACTGTTATGGGGGTAGGGGTTAACTTTTCTCCTATCCAGTGAGCTATGCAATTGGCTAAGATATTTTAAAATCTTAAATCTTTGCCGTTATCCCTGCTGGCATTAGGCTGCCTTAGAGCTAATACTACAAACATGGCCGTCGGATAGGATGCACATGCATGAGGATGCACCAATACCCTCCACTATGTCACAAAATCCTGTGGCCACAACTGCAGTCTAGGATTCAATTTGCACAGCCTTCAGGCAGCTATATTTAACCACTAGCACAAGGTATATATGTGTCATACGTACCTACGATGATCCATGTCATCCACGGTTTTTGAATGACAGGTCCACTTTAATCTGTATTTTTTAAGGGTTTTCTTTAAAATTGATTGGAACACTTTTTGCACACACAAATGAAGGCTTCGTTATTCTCTCTGAAGTTGGCTGGCAATAGGTATCGGTGCATGCACTCCATAGTATCATCACATGATTGGAACATGACAGAGCCCCAGGCCAGAGTTGCCCGGGACACAGGACAATTCCTGGCATGTCCTGGAATGAAGGTTGCATTAGATCTCTGATTCTGCTCGAAGTACTTCCTAGGTTCAGTAAACTGGTCTGTGAAAGTAGACTTAAAGCCATTTGCTTCTTTTTGCTATATTGAATTCTTCAGCTGCCTTCACATCTTTTTAGCTGCCTGTCTCTCTTCCTTAACAAGTTACCTTAGCTTACAGGGTATTTAAGATACTTTTGAACACTGTCGGTTTTGTTGGAGGCTGCCATCAGAAATGCCTGGGCCCATCAGCCTGTCCTGTGTTCATCCCATTTCCCCCACCCACCACTTCATCTTAAGATCCTCCCATAAGCACACCTTATAAGAATAGGGGCAATTTTAGAGTTAGTGGTGCCTGAGTACAGTATTTTTTCAGGGTACCCTTATAACACGCACATATACTAACAGGCAAACCCATCCTAATACACTTGCATGCATACATAGGCATTTTTTCTCCTGCTTCTCTTTTTCTTCTCCGATGTGGCACAAACCCTAGACTCACCCCTGACACATACGCTTACACAAAAGATAATGATAACATCATACACTGACTTGCATGGTTATTATCTTTTTATTAAGCGCCAACAAATTATGCAGCACTGTACCATTTAAGTGGGGCATATATATATATGAGATCACGGGGAACTCTGATCTCTGACAGCCGGGGAAGGTCTGTGCAATGGACGCAGACAACCCCCGCTGTTGTGTACGTGAATCGTGTAGAGCTCTACAAGCTGCCCGGACTAAGCACCGGGGAATCAGAAGTACCGGTAAGTGAGGGGGGAGACGGGAGGATCCAGGTCCCCTGCATCGCTGCGGGGATCTGGATCTTAGTCTCCTAGTCAGGCATAGTACCGTATTTGCTCGACTAAACTAATACAAACTAACATCCTTACTTACACACACATACTAACATACACACATGCAGTACCATAGGGACAGACAACATACCATTGTTGGCTTTGGAGGGGGTATCCTGATGCTAGCTCTTCTGCAGAAGATATTCCACCCAGAAAATGAACCAGGACCTAAATAATCCCAACAGTGAGGGGGTCAGTTTTATACCAGTTAGTATGGTTACCAAGTATAAAGGCAAAGTGTAGCCAGGGGTCTGGTACATGTAGCGGGCAGACAGGCCAGGGGTCTGGGATCAAGATAACTGGGATCAAGATAAGCCACCCCCATACCAGTGCATTGCAAGCTCACAAGTGACGTCATGTCCTGGCTCTCACACTCGGGCCGGAGAAAAGGATTCCTGAAGCACTGGCCAAGTGGAGACCTCCTTTATACCAGGGCCTGTGCTACAGTGGGGTTTACTTAATTCATGGGTCTGGCCTCCCTGCCAGTACTGGGCTTGTCCGCCTGTTGGCGGCCCTGGTTGGAGGCTTTCAATAACCTTTTCTGTAAAGTGCTGAGTCTGCACAACAGATCAGAACCTACACTATATGGCCAAAAGTGTGAACGCCTGATTATCCTTACTTTTGAGCTTGTCGGATATCCCATTTGCATAGACACACTATAGAACCTTGTGGGAAGCCTTCCCCCGCCGCTATAAAAGCCTCTACTCTTTTGGGAAGGCTTCCCACAAGATTCTATAGTGTGTCTTTGGGAATTTGTGCCCAAAATATATAACTCAGAAAACACCAGCCCAGGGTTGTGAAAAAAGTTATATTATGGTCAAGATTGCATGCAATTATATATGTATATGTGAAAGGAGAGTGTATGTACATAAGCAATTTGACATGGTTCGTCTTGATGCGTCTGCTACGGTAACACCCTGATGTCAATTATGAAATGTGGTCACCCTAGAACACTTCTGAGCAGGAGATGCATTGAATGGCATGCGCCTCCAGCAAGGCAAATAACTGTGGGGGAGGGAAACTGGGAATTCTAATGAATTCTCTGAATCTCACTGTAAAAACAAAACTTTAAACTATTAGTACAATATCCTATGCATCAAAATATGAGTACACTATCCTATACATTAAAGTACATATTGAGTGCATCTTTAGGAGCAAGGTCTGTAGAAAGAAAAAAACCTAATGACTGTGACATGTGCGTCGTTTAGTGCTGTCTTGGGATATGTTTCTGAACACTACCACCATAAATACAATAATGGAAGAATGCATCATGATACTACTTTCCTTCTTTCTCCACCCTGTTCAGGTGCCCTTTCAGCTCACTCTCGGTGACTTCTCTAAAAATTTGAAATATATAACATTTAAAATGAGTGAGCCAGGCTATATGCATGGGCCTAGACCTTCCCCCTAATCCATGTCTTGGTCTGGCCTCTCCACTAATATGCATCAATAATCTTTAGTTCACTTGCCAGCATTTTGTTCCACTTAATTGTACTAGTTGTTGATGGAGTCATCACATTGCATTCTATCCACATAAAGTTTTTGCCCTGCCTCACCCCTGCCTGTACCCATGCAATGACTATTATAATACATACACACTGTCCTTGTGCAATAGTTGCCAATCGAGACAGCTGGCTGTTGAAAAAGGAGTTCTAACCAAAACAGTTTGCCCTAGGCAAACACCTATTGGGTAATCTATTTCATGCTGATCTTGCTGAAACTGAAGTGGCTGGCGGAATCAAACCAAAAGAGTTCATTTGGGAGATCCGTTCACTGCCAGCATGCCGATCTTATTGTGTGCCCACTATAGGGGAGTGAGTTGGGACTTAGCCAACCATAATTATAAAGGAGCATTTAAGGATGTCCTGATGCCATGTTTTTTTTCTAACTAATCAACTAATAAGACTATGATCCTTGAACCAAGGAACTTATAATCGATAAGGAAGAATTGGGGTGCAAAATGGTATATGATGATGGCGGAATTTTCAGACATACAAATTACTGTTTATCTTTAAATTGGAAGTTTTCATGCTTGCAAAGTTGTTGTGTTTGCAAATATCATGAATTAGTACTGCAGTTAACTTACAACATATCTTCATATAATATATGCACAGAAAATGTATGGACAGCAAAAATGTATATATATATTTTTGAAATTACTTTAAATGTGTTGTAGGTTTTATGATTAATCTTCTAGGTTTATAAATGTGCCTTCATTATATAGATTTATAGCAAGATGTATGAATTTTGCCATAACCAGCTTGGATATGTTCAATGTTATATTTATTTTCTATTGGTTCTAGAATACACATGGAAACCTCTGAAATGTGAGGATATGTATACACGGTCACATTTATTTTACTTATTGCTCTCTCCCATCCCCATGGCTGCTTGGGTCATATTATGCACTTGTTTTTTAACCAGCCAGAGGAATGTAGGCAAACAGGATTTAAAACCCCAAGGACACCACATCCTCACCCTTATAAGCAAGCTTCCTTATACCTTTACTGAACCCATATACACATGCATCAGAAAAGTGTGGTTGTATAGACTTGCATGCTTCTACAGCACACAGGGCTGAGAAGGCCCTTCATAATGCATAATTCACATAATCACATAATTCACATATTGTGTACAGTATATATACAATATGGAGTTGGACACTTGATCTCCCCAACCGGCCTATTTATGCCAGCTCTAGACATTTTTGGTCACATACCGGGACTGGGAGAAATTCCTGCCGCACCTCCTGTTTGCGTACCGGGAGGTGCCCAAGGAGTCTACTGGGTTCTCACCCTTCAAATTACTTTTTTGAGAGTAAGGGGACCCTTAGATTTAGTCAAGGATCACTGGGAGGGGAAGAAGGGACCCCCCTACTGGAGTACGTCCTGAAGGGACCGGCTGACGGAGCTCACTGCCTCGGTGGCAGAGAGTCTGCGATCAGCCCAGTGTAGGCAGAAGGGTTGGTATGATTGTACCACCCAGAGCTGTACCCTGATGGTAGGGTAGAAAGTGTTTGGTCTTGAAGCCAGAAAAAACAGATAAGGTCCCTTCCAGGCGGTCTGGACCTTATCTGTTTGCAAAGCGGCTCTGCGACACCACGTATCTTGTCACCAAGTGTTCAGATGAAAGGATCCAACGAACCTTTCATGTGAGCATGTTGAAAACGCACCAGGAAAGACTAGAGGAGGTTGGAGCCATATGTGTCCCAGCCGCGGACGACCCAGAAAGTCTACTGCTCGCAGAACCCCCAGTAGGCACAGAGGGAGTAAAAGTGTCCGAGCAGCTGGAAGCAACCCAAGAGCAAGTTAGAGCAGTGCTAGACCAGCGTAGGACCATGTTCTCTCTGCTCCCAGGGTTCACTTCGCTTAAGGTACTTAAGGAGACTCCAGGGCAGTCACCCCTTAGACGGGCAGCCTATAGGGTACCAGAGGCAGTCAGGGCAGAAATGCGCAGTGAGATAGGAGAGATGCTCGACAAGGGGGTCATCGAGCAATCTAGGAGCCCCTGGGCATTTCCGGGTTGTATTTGTGCCTAAGAAGGACGGGACTACCCGCTTTTGTGTGGACTACCGGAGGCTCAATGACCGGACCATGACAGACGCCCACCCCTTGCAACTTCCTTACCACATTAGATCTCTGTAAGGGGTATTGGCAAATTCCGCTGGACTCGGACACGGTTCCTAAGTCGACATTCATCGCCCCTTTCGACTTGTGCCAGTTTTAAGTCATGCCGTTTGGGATGAAGAATGCTCCGGCAACCTTCCAGCGGATGATAGATCGACTCCTCGATGGCCTCTAGGACTATGCATGTGCGTACCTGGATGACATTGCGATCTATAGCCATACCTGGGGGGCCCATCTGGGCATCTTACCAGAACGTATACAGACAGGCATGTGTAATAGGGGTATCAGAGGTCCCATACCTGGGTCACCGAGTGGGCAGAGGGATGCAACGCCCCGAGCCGGCTAAGATAGAGGCAGTAATCTTCTGGCCACGCACAAAGACCCAGGTGTTAGCATTCCTAGGTACCGCCGGGTACTATCAGGAAATTTGTAGCCGAGTAAAGCTCCTTTATCAAAACCCCTGACTGACCTGATTAAAAAGAATCTCCCCAAGCAAGTCCTGTGGTCTCCAGAGCTTGTGTACTTGTGTAGGCGGTTGTGTGTGTGAGCATGGATGTGTAAGTGTTGGGCAAGTATGGCACAGGCAAACTGTTTGGGGGCAAAGAATGCACAGACTATCCAGCTCCAACAAAATGTAAAAAAAAGTGTGTGTGTGTGTGTGTATATATATATATATATAATGACCAGATGTCAAAATTCAAAAAAAAAACTGTGCATCTCCCAAATGTGGCCATTTAGTGCCCAAAAAACCCAACAAACCTATGCATGGGTGGTATCGCTGTATTCAGAAGAAGTTGCTGAATACATAATGGGGTGTTGTTTGATAGTGACATGTACCATGAGCCATAAATTCCTACATGAAGCAGAGGCTGGTAGTACAATCAGTGCATGGAAAGTTAAAATTCCAGTATTTCAAATACCTTAGGGTGTCTAGTTTTCAAAAATACAAGGTTTGATGGGGTAAACTGAATTGGTCGGGTTCAAAGATGTCCCAAATAGGGCATGGGGCAAAATTCGAACTGGAAAGATACGCACCTCTCAAACAACCTGACAAACACGTGCACGGGTGGCATTGTTGTACACCGGCAGATGTTGCTGAATACGTATTTGGGGTTTTTTAGCTGTGGCATTGTTACTGGGTCTCCGTACCCAAGGCTGGGTACCCCTGTTTGAGGGCTGAGGAATCACCAGTCATTCCCTCATACGAATAGCTCCTGCTATCCACGGATCAGTCAGACCACCATTCGTAGTAAAACAAGAGCTCTTTTTATTTACAAACACACAGAATTTATATATAACCTCAATTCAATCTTCACCGAACCCAACCCCCAATCCCATCAGCCACATCCCATCAGTATACAAGGGATGTATCGGGTGGGAGGATTAAGGGATACAATGGGTTTCCTCCACCTGTGTTATCCCGCCTGCTGTGCGGGTCCCGTTTGGGCAGACAGGGCTGATTAAGAGCCCCAGCTCATTCAGTCTCTGGATCGGTTACAAAATAAAACGCAATATAAAATATTACCCGGTCAGGGTATCACGAACTGGACACAAAAGTGCTCCATGACCCGGCTACACTTCACACTAACATATGAGCCAGCTAGCCTGGCCCTGTCACAGGCATACACCGGGAGCTGTGAGTTCATACCTGAATTGCAATGGGTCTATGAAATACTACCACAAACTTTGACAAATGCTCGTGATAGATGTGTGATTGGAAAAAGTGACCAGCATTTGAAATACCACAAGGCTGTCATAAGGGCCTCTCCTGTAGATAATAATTGGGAACTGTTGCCAGACTAGATTTGTTGTTAAAAGTTGGTATGAGACCTGGACAGACACGTTATGCAAATGGCTCTGGGTGCATAGAGCTTCCCTGTGACTTGTGGCAAAATGGAATAGAAGGATTTTATGCTCCCCGTGTTCCACCCACACTGTTAAGCTCCATGTAAGTCTTTACTGCTAGGGTTAACTATCACTGCAGAGTGTCTCTACCTCCCAAGTGTCCCTCTTCCCATCATATACATATTCATATTGTTATTGAATTTGTATGGTCCAATTTTGGTGTGTTACTTACTTGTGTGGTTTTTTTTCTTTTTGTTTTTGTGGATGTGTGTGGGGGGTCATTTTCGGTTTCAATCCAGAATTTTCATTTCGGGACATCCCTAAAATTGTGTGGATAGATAATCAATACCGTGTTTAAATTAGGGCTGCAACTAACGATTATTTTAATAATCGATTAGTTGGCCGATTATTTTGTCGATTAATCGATTAATCGGATAAAAAAATGAATGTAAATTTTTCATTTATTTAAAATAATTTAATAAACAAATGATGTTAAATACAAACAGCAGAATAAAAAAAACTTTGATAAAATGCATTTCTTGTCTTTATTTCCCAACCAGCCCCCCAATTTATGCACATTTGAGCCCAGGCTTGCCACGCTGCCTCCCAGACATGC